>JAUELO010000072.1:981228-993101 GCA_032357855.1 Amphibolips quercusostensackenii | reverse complement strand
AGCAATCGAAAAAATAGAAGTAAGGATCTACGTAGATATAAGAGTTTATGTAAATAGTTGTAAATAACCGTAATTCCATTTTGGGCTGAAAATTAATCTTTTTTAATTAAAAATTTATGTATTTTGTTAAAAATTAACCTTTATAGTAGGAAATTAATCTTATTGGTCACATCCAATGAAAAAATGTATCATAAAAAGTGTTGAACAATATTTATCTATCAATCTTATCAAAATTTCCTTATTTCTTAGTAATTAAATACTCAAGTCGAGTTGAAAAAAACACGCCTTTTTAATAACTTAGTAAAATCTCACTAACAATGCAGAAATTTAGCAAATTTCAACCTAACGGATACAATTGAATAGATTGTTTAAATCTAAGTTCACCGTGTAACATGGAAAAAATAATAATGAATAATAATTGGTCACAATTATTGAAAAATAAATTTAAACCGTTTTTTTTAGAATTGAATGTCAAGACAAAAATATGTGCACATTATTTCCAAACAAATGAAACAATTTTGTTTAGGAATAATGTTTCCGAATTTTGTTTTCAAATTTCAACTCTACAACAGTAAAGAAATTGATTTTCTTATATTTGTAACCAATTAGATATTATTATTCTTACAAGTTTTCTCACCGCTACTGTTTTAGGTGGAGTATTTTTTTTTATTATTCATAACACAGGCAACAAAAAGAAGTTTTTCGAACCAAAAGCGAGTATTATAGCACTGGTCTGGCATAGTCAAAATCTGCATTGATTAAAGTTTTCTGCTGACTAGGTTTTTCTTACTCAAGTTTAAATTTTGAGTTTAGGTCAAATTATCCCAAGCATGCTATCATGAACCAAAAGTCATTTTTTTCGCTCTAAAATGTTTAAAAAGATTTCCCCAGGTTTTGGTCACAAGCAAAACTTTTTTGCAAAAGTTATTAACAATGAAAATTTAATGTTACAACATGATCAACATATATATTAGGTATCATAGTGAAAATAATAGTTGCTTTTGTATTTTATTAGCGATTCCTTGGGGGTATTTCATATTAGGGTAAAACTTTCTCGATATTGCAAACCGTCCTTTTTTATTTTAAAAATAAAATATAAGAATGAATTCAAAATAAATTAATATTAAAATTTCGGCTCCTTGTCTGAAACTAAATTCCCTTTCAAATAGCGTATTAAACTAGTATCTCGTAATTTGGACCCCTCCTCTACTTATAAATAATAATAGCTCTCGTATTAGCTACTCACTGGCGTCAATAAATAGATTGTATTATTTGGCAAAATTTTAAATGATATTCTGAAGTTTTTAGAAATGTTGTAAAATTGTTTAAAATGTCCTAGAATTTTTCAGAATATTCCGTTTAAAATATTCTACTACATCGCTTTCGCATTTACTCTGGAATATTTTTTTATTTTTAAAGCACAATATGAAAATTTTGTGAACGTTCTAGATTGTTGCGGAACGTTTTAGAATATTCTAGATTATTCTAATTTTTTAAAATATCTTTCAAAATATACAATCACTTTTGATGCATTTTTAATAGGATTCAGAATGAAAATAAAAACCCTCAGAAGACATTTGAATTTCGATGTAATAAATTTTCAAAAGCCTTGAAAAGCCCTTGAGAAATAAACCCTGAAATTTCAAGTTTTGCTCACTTCTGGAAACCTTCCAAGAAGAAAGCAATAGAAGTCTAGAACGGAGAAAAATTGGAAAATTATTGAATCTGAAATATACGTTACACTCTTAAGAAATCAGTAAACCATGCGATATTACAAAATTGAAAATTTTCTTGCATTATTCTTTGAGTTGTTTTCCAATGTGGAAAATTCGAAGTTGCCGATAACTTAGCTCATTTTGAGAACTATTTTTCATAACTTTATTTTCAAAACTTCTAACTTCTTTTTCTCTTACAAAAAAAGAACAGTATTAACTTTTTAATATCCATAAACATCAAACTTCGGAGTATCAGAATTGATACAAAAAAAGGAAAACTTTTTAAAAAGGGCACTTCGTCAAATACCTCAATTGCGATCTTTGTCATGCAAATAATATTCGAAGCCGCAAAACTTGAAAACTTTCTCAGCTTTCCCAAGTTTTAATTTCGTGCATTATTTCACTAAGAAGAGCAAACAAGCGGACATAAATCTGTAAACTTCTTAAAGTATATTTAAGGACCAAAAAGAAGGGAATTATAGACTGAGGAAATTTATTATTCTTTAGAAAAATTTTAGAAATGATGGAGTACAGTATTCATGATTATTTATGAATTTAATTAATAAATTATGTATTATTTTTTCGTTCTCATCAGAGAAGGTATTTGATTTGTGTAAAATTTGACCCCCCCCCTCCCCGGTTTTTGTCAAATGTCCACGTTTTGAGACCCCCTGAACCCGAAAAACAGGGTTTTACGAATGTGTTAGTCCGTCTGTCTGTGAGCACGATAACTTTTGAGAACCCTTTTTTTTAAATTTAAAAATTCTATATACCGTTATCAATAGTACCCAAAAATATAAACAATTTATCCTAACAACTTTTTTCGATAAAGAAAAAATTGTAAGAAATTATAAATTTAAAAAAACAAAAGAAAAAGCAAATTTTGAGCCAAACAACGCACGATATAAAAAAACGTCATAAGGAGAAAAGCGTTGCTTTTCCCTAGCCCTACTAGACTATTATAACAAATTTGCAAATTAAAAAAAGATCAAAAATTGAAATATTGGCACAAACAATATTGAATAATGAATGAAAAATCTACCTTTTTGACGGCCACATTTTCATCGCGCGCTTTGCGTGCGGCTTTTCCGTTTTTCCAATTTACGCTTGGCTTAGATAGAGAAAAAAAAATTACTTGCAAATATTATAAAAGTATCAAAGCCACGACGGTTAAAGTCATTTTTACATTTTCATCCCATAATAAGAAGGTATTAGAGTCGCGTAAGATTTGACCCCCCCGGTTTTTGTCTAATGTCCACGTTTTGGGACCCTGCTATACCTGAAAAACAGGTTTTTACGAATGTGTCTGTCCGTCTGTATGTATGTCTGTCTGAATGTATATTCGTCTGTGAGCACGATGAATTTTGAAAAAATCCATCTATAAGATTGGCCTTTGGTACACGCTTTTAGTCTTAAAAACTGAAGGTCAAGTTCGTTAGACAGCCATTTTGGATAAAAATTCAAAAAGTGCGCACATTTCGAAAATTCTTGAAATTAATTTTTTTGAGATTTGAAAATTCTATGTACGTTTATAAGTAGTACTTAAAAAGACAAATAATATATTCTCATGACTCTTTTGATAAAACTTAAATTACCAGAGTTGTAGCATTTGTAAAATCCATCAAAACAAATGAAAATGAACATTTCAGTGAAAAAAATGCACGATATGAAAAAAAGTCAAAGTAAGAAAAACGATGCATTTTAAACACCTAAAAAATTATAAAAACAACTTTTTGAATTTTCCTGAAAAATCAAAAATTCTAATTTTGATTCCACAAAAAATAATAAAAAATAAAAAATGCCATTTTGCACTCAAACTATGCAAAATACGACAAAAGATAATTTAACCAAAATCGTGCACCTGAAAAATATATACAAATTTGTTATTATTTACATTCTGATGCGACACGTAGTTTTTATTTTATTCGTGAAAAACAGTATTAAAAATAGAAAAATTAAATTTTTTGACAAACAGCACAAGCTGCAAGAAAAATCAATGGACAAAATTTGTTTATCTAAAAAAAGCTACAAATTTGTGTTAAATCATGCTTTAATAGGATGCGTTGTTTTTGTTTAATTCCTAGAAATAACATCGACAATAAAAAAAATTTAATTTTTGTGGAAACAATGCAAGGTACTAAAACAGATGAAAGGAACAAAAATTGTACATTAAAAAAACATTAAAACGTTCTAATAAATTTTTGTTGTAAGAATACATTTAGCATGAAAAAAATTACCTTTTTGTAAAACAAGAAAAGCTAAAATAACATTTCAACTAATACATATGTTTTGCCTAAATTATATACACAAATTTTTTTAAAACCACTTTACAGTGGGATGCGTTTTTCACATTATCATCAGAGAAGGTATTAGATTTTTGTAAAATTTTAATTCGCCACCCCCTCCATTTTTGTTGAATGTCCACGTTTTGAGACCCCCTGAACCCGAAAAACAGGTTTTCGCAAATGTGCCTGTCTGTCTGTGTCTCTGTCTGTGAAGCACGATAACTCTTGAAAAAATTCATCTATTCGATTGGCCTTCGGTATACTATTTTAGTGTCTCGAATTAAAGGTCAAGTTCGTTAGCCAGCCATTTTGGATGAAAACCCAAAAAGTGAGCACATTTTTAAAAGTTTTAAGACCACTTTTTCAAGATTGATAAATTCTATGTACTGTTATGAGTAGTACTTGAAAAGGCCAAAAATTTATCCTAATGTATATTTCGATAAAAGAAAAATTACACGAGTTATACCATATTCAAAATAAAAAAAATAAAAAAAGAAAATGAACATTTTAAGCCAAACAACGCACGATGCAAAAAAAGTCAGCGAAACAAACACGTTATATTCTAAACACCCTATAAAATTATCATAACAACTTTTGAATTTTCCTGAAAAATTAAAAACTTTAATTTTAATTGCACAAAAAATAATTAGAGATCAAAAATTTCATTTTTTGGTCAAACTATGCAAAATGAGACAAAAGTTGCATCAACCAAAAATTATGCACCCAAAAAAGATCTACAAATTTGCCACTATTCACTTTTTAATCAAGGCGTAGATTTTTTTTATTCGCAAAAAACAGCATTTTAAATAGTAAAAGTAAATTTTTAGAAAAACAACACAAGCTACAAAGAAAATGAAAACACAAAATTTGTTCATCAATAAAAGAGCTGCAAATCTGTTATAAATCACGTTTTGATATGATGCGTGGTTTTTGTTTCATTTCTAAAAATAACATTGACAAAAAAAAATCACATTTTTGGAAAAACAATGCAAGGTTCAAAAACAGATTAAGCAAGCCATTTTGGATACAAATAAAAAAAAGCATTTTCAAAATTGTCACAACAATTTTTTTTAAAGATTTTAAAATTATGTTCACAGATGTTCGCAGTACGCAACAAATAAAACGAACAATTTATCACAATAATTTATTCAAATGAAAATCAAAGTACCAAAGTTACAGCATTTGGAAAATGTAACAAGAGCAACCAAAAATTAAAAATTCAAAGCTAAACAACGCACGCTATAAAAAAAAGTCAAGAGGAGAAAACCGTTGCCTTTTCAGCGCTTTAGAAGATTATCGGAAAAAGTGTTTAAATCTTTTTGGAAAATCAAAAATTCAAATTTTGATTGCACAAAAAATAATGAAAAATCAAAAGATACAACAAAAAATAAATATACAAAATTTGTTAACCCAAAAAACAGCTACAAATATGTTGGTAATTATTTTTTGATGGTATGCGTAATTTTTGTTCTAATCGTGAAAAATAGCATTAACAATAAAAAAAATTAATTTAACAAAAAGACGCAAGGTATGAAAAAAAATAAATCAGCAAAAGAATACGTTCGAAAAAATCCACAAATTTGTTAGCGATTACTTTTTTAAGAACGCGTGGTTCTTTTTGGTTAAGGATTGAACTATTTTGTTGAAAATTTGTATTTTCTGATAGAATGCAGCTATTTTCACATTCAGATTGAAGTATTTTTTGGTTGACATAGCAACTATTATATTTGATTTGAGAGTTCATTTATTTTGCTTGGAACTTCATCTAATTAGTAGAAAGTGAAACTGCTATGTTGGAATATCTCTTTTTTTAATTTCAACTATTTTGTTTCAATCTGTATTTAGTTAAAATAATTTTCTTTTAACTGAGAATTTGATTATTTATTATTTGGTTAGAAATTTATTTTCTTCGGTTATTTTGGAAAGCAAAGCGCACGATCAATGTATTTCGGAGGGCGAAGCACGACAACTAAATCACGTACCGTAAGCAGCACTTTTTTCAAACTTTCTTGTTTTTGTTATACGGTACATAGAAACGAGCGTGAGGAGCGAGGTTTAAATTGTTTTTAAAGAAAATATCGAGCGCGAAGCGTGAGTGTCTGGATAAGAATGTGTTCTTTAAGGTCGATAGAACCTCAAGTAAAGTCGTCCTTCTCTTCATTTGAAACTTAATTAAACTAAAAGCATGCAACAGCGATAAAGACTACAAAGCGAATTTAGCAATGATTTTAATCGTAGATGTCTTGACAATTTTATAATTTCTGCAAATAAACTTTTCTTTTTTATCTGAGTCGAGCCCTATGTGCGAAAACAAGAAAGAACTGAGCGCGAAGCGCGAGGTAAATATATTCTCGAGCGCGAAGCCCGAGATACAACAGTCGCGCGCCCTAGGCGAGCCGCGTGCGAAGCGCGTGATGAGAATATGCCCGGCAAGCGGGCAGATTTTTTAGTGAAAAATTTATTTTTTTGGTTGAAAACTCACTTTCCTCATTGAAAATAATTTTTTTAGAAAATTGAACTATTTTGTTTAAAACTCACTTATTTTATTTAAAATTTTCCTTATTTTGGGCATAACATTTTTTTTTTGCTTGTAAAAGTTCATCTCTTTTGTTAAAATTTCTCTTTTTCTCTGGTAGAAAATTCATGTTTTGTGTTTAAAATTCAACTATTCAGTTAAAAATTCATATTCTTTCTCTGAAGATTTATTACAATAAGTTTAAACTATTTTATTTTTCCAAAACTGAACTATATTGTTGAGAATTTGTTTTGTTAAAAAATTTTTTTTTAACTTAACACGTAGCAATTTCATTTTTGTTAAGAAATTAATATTTTATAGATGAGAATTACTTTCTCATTTTTTTTTTGGTTAAATATTTAATCATTTTGTAGAAAATGCATATATTTGAGTTAGGAATTCAACATTTTGTAAAAAATTCCTCGTTTTGGTTTACAAATTAGTCTGTTTAAATTAAGGATTTAATTAATTTTTAGGAAATTTTTATTTTTTGGTTTGATACACTGTTTTTACTTGAAAATTAAATTTTTTTTTTGGTGTGAAAATAAACAATTACATTTTATTATAAAGTTTATTTTTTTATTGAAAATCCATGACTTTGGTTGGAAATTAATTTTTTTTGTTAAAAAAGTCCTTTCTCCTAGTTGAAAATTAATTATGTTATCTAAAAATTTATTCCTTATATTTTTTTTTTAATTTATCTTTTTAAGTAAGTTTTGGTCTTCAGAAATAATTATTTAAATTCAAGTAGTGCAATAAAAATAGAGAAAAATTATAATTTTTCACCTGTTGCAAAAATACAACGCTTGATTGAAATTTGACAATGAAGTTACTTTTGCTCACGTCCAATGCAAATTTTAATTCTGCGAAATATGTCTGGTTCTCTGTTAAATAATAAAATTTCACACTAGTCAATGGTAGTTCTGGTCAGTTCTATTTTACACACAAATTTGACATTCTTTGCAAACTAAAAACTTTAATCAAAACTCAATTCATAATTATGTGCGTGAATTTGGTAACATTCTTCCCTTCAAGTTATTAAACTTACTCAATCGGCATTGAGGAAAATCGAAAACAGTGATTTCGAGATTTGCGTGACTCAACTATTTTTCAGAAAAGTGTAACTTTTATTTAAACATTAAAAATAGTAAGAAATGGTAGTGAAAACAAAATGAGCCATTTTTAATTAAAATGTAATAAAAATTATGCGACTTTAGTTTGAAATAGAAAAAAGAACTAAATACGTTCAAAGGCTTTTTTGTTTCAAAATATTTCTACAAACACGAAAAAAACACGACTTTCTAATGTTTTTGGAACTTTTTACATTTTTTAGGAACAATGTTTTAATTCAGTGAAAAATATTTCAAAAATAAATAAATACTTAAGTAAGTTCAATTCTTAAAATTAAAAATTTTTATTTATTAAAAGGCTGTGTCTAGCCGTCCCAAAAAATTGGGGGACTTGGAAAAGGGGATGGGCTAGTCGTCCCGAATTTTCGGGACGACTAGCCAAGCTTGTGAAAAATATTGGACTAGTCATCCCGAATTTCGGGACGATGAGACACTTCGTTAAAAAAATTGTTATATTGATTTAAGAAAAAGGTCCCATAGTCCATATTTTGTCAATAACTTAAAATTTTTTGATTTAATATCATAAATAAATGATAAAATTGTCATTAAATAGAATTTCAGAGTCATAGTATAGAAAATTTTATTTTTTGTCGAATAACGATTTATGTAGAAGGTGGGATATATTATTCTTTGCCTTCATTCACGTGCAAACCGCGTGAAGGACAACAAACAGAGATTTTATTTCAAACGGGTCTCATAGAACAGTTTGTAACAATACAATATTTCGTAAAATTTATTTCTTTTATCGAACACGACTTTAATTTAGTGAAGGTGTAGTTATTTCAAGGCCCGTTGCTGTAAATAATCTGAAGGAGAGGGGATAAAAAATTTGGCTACACTGCTCCAGTAAATAATGTAATAAGGTATACAAATGATAATAATAAATACTAACATTACTGAGGATTCATTATTATTGCTTCACTGTTATAAAAAGCGTACGAATAACAAAAATCCATGAAAATGACAACCAAGTGAAAAACATTTCATGGTTTTATTGTACTATTCTTAACTTAAAATATAATCATTATTTTCACCAATTCAACTTATTTTGCAAGGGTTTAAAGACTTGCACTTTTTCGTTTAATTATACTTGTATCTTCTACCAAAGTGAAAAATATCTTCATGATAAATATTATAATACCATTGTTTTGAATTTTTTCAAAGTCACTAACTTTTCTCGAATTTCCCTGCGCTCTGAAAAATATTTGTCTCGGATTGAAGAAACTCTTTCTTCAACATAATTTTTTTTTATTTAACCAAAAATAATTTCCGAATGAATTAAAAAAAAAAAATTTATCAGAACAAAACATTGCTTTTTCAAACGAAAAAAATGTGTTTTTTATTAAAAGAATTTTTTTGAAATCGAGCATAATATTCTTTCACTGAGAGACATTGAATATTTTCCTTCGAGTCCAACAAATTTTTTTTGAATTGAGGAATTTTTATCAAGTGTAAAAAACAAAATTTTTAGAATTTATTTTCAATTAGAGTTTTCTCTGATCTGCAGCCACCCTTACCGGTAATTAAAAAAAAAGATAATAAATTTTAGTTGATACAGTTGGAACAGAATATTCTCAGAAGCAATTAGTAACAATAATCGAAAAGTGTTCTGAGTATAAAGTTGGTTTGCAGAGATGCTTCTGTTTTTTATGTTTTCGTTTTTTTCAATTTGTTTGTTTTATTATTCAATTAATAAAATCTATTACAAATAGAATTTTTAAATTTTAAGCATGAATGAAGTCTGTAACCTTCTTAGTTTATCATATAAAAAAGTCAGAATAATTTCAAATATTATGAAAGTCTTATGGCTTTCCTTTTTTTTAAATCGTTAGAAACTGTAATTTCAAATAAAATTATCTTGTTGATCATCTTTCATTATACTTATAATAATACATTTTTTTTATTTTTTAGGCTATTAAATTTAACAAAATTTTATTCTTAACTTTACCAATTTTAATCATTTCACTACTTAGCATTTTAATCTGAAAATTATTAATTTTAAAATTAAAAAATTTACTGTTTTCAAATTTGAAGCATTTTAAACTTAAAATTTTCATCTCTAAATTACCAAAAAAGATACAATATTAAATTAAAAGCCTTTCAAAATGAAAATTTAGAGCCTTTGAAACCTAACGTAAAAAATTTGTGTTCCTTTTTTTATTAATTAAGAATGTTATATTTAGAGCAATCTTAATTTGACAAGTTTTTTGATTCCCTCAAAATCTCTGAATTCCTTTTCTTCCCTAAAATTTTTTATGTCTCTCAATTTCATGAAATTCTCTAAATTCTTTAAATTCTCTGCATTCCTTGAATTTCCGGGATTCCTAAAATTCTCCAAATTCCTTAAATTCTTAGAATTTCTTAAATTTTCTAAAATAATTGAACTTTCTGAAATCTTTGAATCCTCTAAATTTTCTGAAATCCTTGAATATTGAAAATTGCTTAAATTCTCTGAAATCTCTGAATGTCTTGAATATCCTAAATTTGCTGAATATTCTGAATTCCTTGCATTATCTAAATTCGTGAAAATCTCTGAATTCTTTCAATTTTCTGAGATCTTTGATTATTTTAAGTTCTGTGAAATCCTTGCATATTTTCAATTCCTGATGTAATCTGAATTCCCAGAATTCCTTGATATCCCGAATTCCTAAAATACTTTCAATTGTTTAAATCCCTTAAATTCCTCCAATATTTAAAATTTCCTAAATTCTATGAAATCATATAATATTTTAAATTCCTGAATTCCTCAAATATTCTAAAATATCCAGAATTCCTGAAATTCAATAAATTTAATAAATTTTCTTAAATCTTTGATTTCTAAAATCTATGAATTCTCTTAATTCACTAAAAACCTTCGATATTTAAAATCTCTTGAATTACATGGATAAACATCATTCCTTGATACTCTGAATTCCTAAAATTCTTCAATACCCTGAATTCCTTAAATATCCTGAATTCTCTAACTTTGTTTAATTTCCTAGATGCTCTACAATTCTCTGAATTGCCTGTAATCCTTGAATATCCTGAATTCCTCTAATATTTAGAATTCTCTAAATTCTCTGAAATCTTATAATATTGTGAATAACATGAATTCCTTGAAAATTCTAATTTCCTTAAATTCTCTAGATTCCTTCGATTCTCTGAATTTCCCCAGTTATCTAAATTTTTAGAATTCCTCAATATATTAAATTCCTAAAATTCTTTGAATTGTCAAAATCTTCTGATATCTCTAAATATTCTGAATTCTCTATAGTCCTTAAATTTCCTAAATGTTATTAAATTTTCTAAATTCCCTGTAACCGAATATCCTAAATTTTTTTAACATTCATAATTCTCTTAATTCCTTGAGCATTTAAAATTCTCTGTATTCTTCAAAATTGTATAATTTTTTGAATTTCCTCAATTCTCTGCACATTATAAATGTAAAAAATTCTCTAAATTCGCTTATTTCTCTGCATTCTTTAAACTCTCTGAATTTCTTCAATTCTCTGAATTCCTTAAATTCTGTAAATTCCTAACATTTTTTTAAATCTATAGTTATTCTTGATTTTTTGAAATTTTTGAAAATTTTAAATTCGTTGAATTATCTGAATTCCCATAATTCTGAATTCCCTGAAATCCCTCAATATTCTTAATTCCTTAAATTCTCTGAATGTCTTACATTTCTTCAAAATCTTTCATTATCCTTAATTTTCTAAGATTTTTGAAAATTTCAAGTTTCTTTAATTCTCTAAATTCGCATAATTCTAAATTTTGAGAATTCTTTGCACATTATAAATTCCAAAAAATTCTCTAAATTCACTAATTTCTCTAGATTCCTTAAATTCTCTGAATTTCTCAAATTGTCTGAATTCCTTAAATTCTCTAAATTCCTTACAATTTTTTAAATCTTTGATTATTCTTGATTTTCTGACATCTTTGAAAATTTTAAATTCGTTAAATTTTCTGAATTCGCATAATTTTGAATTTCCTGAAATCCTTGAATATTCAAAATTCCTTCAATTCTCTGAATCCCTTACATTTTTTTAGATCTTTTATTATTCCTAATTTCTTAAAATCTTTGACAATTTTAAATTTGTTGAATTCTCAGAATTCGCATAATTCTAAATTTTCTGAATTCTTTGCATATTATAAATTCAAAAAATTCTCTAAATTCACTAATTTTTATAGACTTCTTAAATTCTCTAAATTCCTCAAATTTGTTTAAATTTCTTACATTTTTTGAGAT
>JAUELO010000072.1:970582-981128 GCA_032357855.1 Amphibolips quercusostensackenii | reverse complement strand
AATTCCTCAAATTTGTTTAAATTTCTTACATTTTTTGAGATTTTTGATTATTTTTTATTTTCTGAAATCTTTAAAAATTTTTAATTCGTTAAATTATCTGAATTCGCATAATTTTAAATTTCCTGAACTTTTTAAATATTCTAAACTCCTTAAATTTTTGAATTCCTTACATTTCTTTAGATCTTTTATTATTCCTAATTTTCTAAAATCTTTGACAATTTTAAATATGTTGAATTCTCTGAATTCGCATAATTCTAAATTCTCTGAATTCTTTGTATATTATAAATAAAAAAAATTCTCTAAATTCGCTAATTTTTCTAGATTCCTTAAATGCTCTGAATTCCTCAATTTCTCTAAATTCCTTAAATTTTTTTAAATTTCTTACATTTCTTTAGATCTTTGATTATTTTTGATTTTCTGAAATCTTTGAAAATTTTAAATTCGTTAAAGTATCTGAATTCGCATAATTCTGAATTTTTTGAATTCTTCGCATATTATAAATCCTGAACTTTTTAAATATTCTAAACTCCTTAAATTTTTGAATTCCTTACATTTCTTCAGATCTTTCATTATTCCTAATTTCCTAAAATCTTTGACAATTTTAAATTTGTTGAATTCTCTGAATTCGCATAATTCTAAATTTTTTGAATTTTTTGCATATTATAAATTTAAAAAAATCTCTAAATTCGCTAATTTTTCTAGATTTCTTAAATTTTCTGAATTCCTCAAATTTTCTAAATTTCTCACATTTTTTGAGATCTTTGATTATTTTTGATTTTCTGAAATTTTTAAAAATTTTAAATTCGTTAAATTATCTGAATTCGCATAATTTTGAATTTTCTGAACTCTTTAAAGATTCCAAACTCCTTAAATTTTTGAATTCCTTACATTTCTTCAGATCTTTCATTATCATAATTTCCTAAAATCTTTGACAACTTTAAATTCGTTAAATTCTCTGAATTCGCATAATTCTGAATTCCCTGAAATCCTTAAATATTCTAAATTCCTTAAATTCTCTAAATGCCTTACATTTCTGCAGATCTTTCATTATTCTTAATTTCCTGAAATCTTTGACAGTTTCAAATTCGTTGAATTCTCTGAATTCGCATAATTCTGAATTCCCTGGAATCCTGAAATATTTATAATTCCTAAAATTCATTAAATTAGCAACATTCCTTAATATCATGAATTTCTGAAATTCTTTAAATTGTCAAAATCCCTCGAAAGCCTTAAATATTCTAAATTCTCTATACTCCTCGATTTTTTTAAATGATCTTTAATTCTCTGCATTTTCTGTAATTCTTGAATATCCTGAAATGTTTTAATATTAAAAATTTTTTGAATTCCACGCATGTTTAGAATTTTCTGAATTCTCTGAAATCCTCTTATATTCTGAAGTTCCTGAATCCCTTAAATATTTTAAATTCCTAAAATTTTTTGAATTCGCAATATTCTCTGTATTCCTTAAATTTTCTGAATTCCGGAATTACCCAGAAACCTTCGGATTTTCAAAATTTCCTAAATTCTCAGAATTCCTTAAATTTTCTGAGATCTTGAATTATTTTAAATTCCGTAAAATCTTTAAATATTCCATATTTTTGAATTATCTGGATTCCCAGAATTCCTTAATATTCTAAATTCCTGAAATTCTTTGAATTCTTTAAATCCCCTGAATTCCTTTAATATTCATAATTCTATGAAACTCTTTAATATTCTAAATTTCCTGAATTCCTTGTATGTTCTGAATTCCTAAAATTCTTAAAATTCGCTGAATTTTTTGAATTCCTTAAATTCTCTAAGTTCCTGAAATTCTCAAAATTCCTTACATTTTCTGAAATCTTTGAGCTTTCTGAAATCTGTGGATCTTCTGAATATCCTGAAATTCTTAGATATTCTGAATTTCTTGAAGCACATGAATTCTCAAAATTCCTAAACATTCTGAATTTTTCAAATTCTTTAAGTCCCCTATATTCCTTAAATATCTTAAAATCTCTAAATTCATCAAATTTCCTAAATGCTCTCAAATTTTTTGAATTCCCCGTAATCCTTTGATATCCTGAATTCCTTCAATAATCAGAATTCTTTAAATTCCTTAAAAATTCAGAATTCGCAAAATCCTCTGAAATCCTATAATATTTTAAATATCATGAATTCTTGTAATATTCAGAATTGTCTGAGTTCCGTAAATATTCAGCATTCTCTGAGTTCCTTGAATGTTCATCATTCTCTGAAATCCTATAATATTCTCAATTCCCTGAACTCCTTAAATATTCTAAATTCAGAACATTTTTTTAAGGCTTTTGAATTCTCTGGATTCACAAAATTTCTTGAATTTCTTTAATTCTTTTAAATTATTCTGATATATCTTAGAATTCAGAGGAATTTATGAATAATTTCAAGGAGGGTGTTAGAACTCGAAAGGATTAGATAGAGTTAAAAGGATTCCAACTAATTTAAAAGAATGAAAAATCATGAAAACTAAATAATTGTCAGGTAGCTTTTTTGATTGTGCAAGACCCTTTTCACATCAATTTGTAAAGAAATAAAAATATTTGTTTTAAAAATAAAACCAAGCTACTTAAATTTTTATTATTTTTTTAAGCAATTAAATATTACAACTTAAAAAGTTAAAACAAACTTACCTTTTCGTATTTTAATATTAATAATATACGCGTATAATTTTGCTAGTTATATTTAGTTCTGAATTATTTCTGGGTAAGATGTTAAATTTAGTTTCAAGTGCTTTAAATCTCTAACATTTCAATTAAAAATGTCATATTTTCAAAAAAATATATTAATTTTTGAACCAATAGTTGAAATTTAGTTTTCTCAAACGTGAGCATTAATTTTTTAAACTGAAAATTGAGCCCTTTGATTTTTGGTTGAAAATCTATCTTTCTCAAGCTCATCTAAAAGGTCTGGTTTAATCCTCCTCAATACGTGCTTATAAATCAAACTTAATCCGATTCAATTTGCATTAATCGGAACAGGCTATTCAATCCTTTTTATGCGAATAAATTTGTTTCTTTTTAAAAAATCCTTATAATTTTAATAGCATCAAAGTAACGTTTGACGTTTCCTAGAAATCTCAAAATGTGTCTTTTTTGAAGATTAATACTAATAGTTATTCACTATTAATATAAATTGCCTTTTTTTGGATAGCTTTTAAAACTTTAGAAATAATTTAAAATTTTTAATTTTTTCGTCTTGAAATTTAAGATTTCTTCACTAAGTTTGTCGTAGCGAAAAACCATCCTTATTTGGAACATTTTGAAATGTTTGTTGAAGATTCATATCATTGGGTGAAAATTCAACGACTTCGTTAAAAGATGAAATGCTTTGTTAAAAGTTCTTTTTATTGGTTGATGATCTCTCATTTCAATTAAAAAATCTTTTTTTCCTTCAAAATTTCCACTATTAAGTTAAAAAAATGTTCAAATTATTTTTTAACTGAAAATTTAACTATTTTACCTTCAGGATTGACATTAAACCATAACGTTGGAAATTCTATTTAAAATTCAAATATTTGGTTAAAAATTTATTTGTTTTGTAAAAAGTTTATTTTTTTTCATTAAAAATGAGTTTTTTTATTAAACATTAATTTTCTTGACTAAAAATCTCTATTACCTATTTTTCTAACTGAAAGTTGAACTATTTTATATTTTTGTTTAAAAATTGATCTCTTTTAGTGAAAAATTCCTATTTTGTTAAAAATTGAAAATTTTAAAACTTTGTCTTTTTTTGGTAAAAAATTTATTTTAGAATTGGAATTTAAACTATTAGAATTGGCATTCAACCCTAACGTTGGAAAATCTATTAAGAAATAAAATATTTCGTTGAAAATTAATGCATTTTGTTGAATTTCATTCTTTTATGGTATAAAATTGATCTTGTTAATTTAAATTTCAATTATTTGGTTAAAAATTAGTTTTTTTTCCATTGAAAATTAATTTTTTTAACTAAGATCGTAACTAAATTTTTCGTAGAAAATTTTTTTTATCGACATTCAATCTTTTTTTGTGCATTGAAAATTCATTTGCTTGGTTAAGGTTTTTTTTTAGAAAATGCTGAAAAACTCTTCATTTTCAGTCGAACATTTAGTTATTTTGGTAGAAAATGCATATTTTTTCTTCATTGATTTAAAAATCTTTCTTGATGAAAATTTAACTCTTGTTTGAAATACAACTATTTAGTATTAAATTAAACTGTTTTGTAAAAAATATGTTTTATTTTAATTAAAAATTGTTTCTCTTAAATGAAAATATAACTACACCAACTTTGGTTAAAAATGTTTCTCTTTTAGTTTAAGAATTCTACTATCTATTTAAAAATTTTCATGAAAAAGATTCAAATCTATTGTTTAAGCTTTTTAATTAAAATATATGTCGTTTGTTGAAAATTCTTGTTTTTATAGAAAAGTAATATTCTTGGTTGGAAATTCAACTATTTGGATAAAAATCTATGTTTTCTTAAAAATTTCTCTTTTTTTCAGAAAATTAATTCTGTGTGTTGCAATTTCTTTTAACTTGTCATTTAATTACATTTTTTAACTAAAAATTTTGATATTTTTTCAAAAATTCTACTAATTGATTAAAAAATAAATTTTTCTGAAAATAAATTCATAGTTTCTGGTTAAAAATTTAACTGTTTTGTAAACATTATTTTTTTAAAATAATTCTCCTAACTTAAAATTCAACTAGAACATTTTTTAATGACGATTAATTTTTTTAGATTAAAGTTTCTAATATTCAGTTTAAAATTTTTTAAATCTAGTATTACAACCATTGCTCAAACTATGTAGATGAAAATTTGTGTAATTTGTTGAAAATATATTTTTTTTTGTAAAAAATGAATCTTCTCTGTTGACAATTCAACTATTTGGTTCAAAATTAGGTTTTTTGTTTAAAATTCGCCTTTTTGGTAAAAAATTAATCTTCTGTGTTGAAAATTCGTTTTTTATTTTTGTTAAGATTTCTTTTATTTGAAAAAATTCCGAAACTAGCGTTACATCCATTGTTCAAAGTATTTAGTTAAAAATTTATGTAATTTCTTGGAAATTCATTTTTTTGTAGAAAAATCTTCTTAGCGGAAAATTTAACTATTTAATTTCAAATTTATGTTTTTTGTTCGAAATTCGTATTTGTTCGTTAAAAATTAATCTTCTGTGATAAAAATCCTTCTTTTTTCTTAAAAATAAATTTTTTACCTCAAAATTGAACTATTTTGTTAGACATTTAACCGATTGGTTAAAGATTATCTTTTTTTTTTTATAAATTCATATTGTGGAATTGAAAATTCAATAGTTTAGTAGAAAATTCAACTTAATTTATTTGAAAATTTAACTGCACCATCTTTGGTTAATAATTCATCTCCTTTCAATAAAAATTACTTTATTTAGTAAATTATTTTTATGAACTAGCATCACATTAATTCCTCAAACTATTAACTTATAAATTAATGTGTTAGGTTGAAAATCCGTCTTTTTTGGTAGAAAATTATTCTTATATGTCGAAAATTCATTTTATTTTTTATGAAAATTAAATTTTTCAAACTAAAGTTTAACTATTTTGTTGAAAATTTTTCTTCTTGGTAGAAATTAATTTTTTTGTTTGAAATTATTTTCTTTTTTTAACATTCATATTCTCAGGTTGAAAATTCAACTTTTCCGTAAAAATTCGTCTTTTTTGCTTGAAAATTAGACTTTTTGAATATGCATTATGATGTAATTTTTATTATTATTTTGCAAAAGTATATTTAAATGATAAGATTAAGTAAAAATGAAATATTCGACAGTCATTTAATGTGCATTTTAATATTCTGCTTTAAAAGTTTCTTGAAACTTTTTAAACGCGCAATATGTAATTGTAATTGAAATAAAAAATTAAAAAACACCTACAGCTCATTATTTATATATTTGTGCCAAATTTCTAGAATATTTTTAATGATATCAATAGGATTCTCGAAATATGTACGAAAATTTTCCGATGTTGTTAACTACGAATTTATGTGGTAGGTAAGATGTAAAAGTGTTTGTCTTCTTTCACGGTCAAGACGCGTCAAGAAGAATAAATAGAGATTGCATTTGAAACACCCTTTAAGTTTATTTATGGTTTAAAGAATGACTTGCAATGATAGAGTTTTTCGTAGATTTTATTTCCTGTATCGAAAAAACATTTTATGAATTTAAATTTTAGTTATTTTAGAGTCCATTTGTCAATTTATTATTTGTCCTTTGGGGAAGGGGGCTAATAATCTTGCCACGTTTATTATTACTTCTTCACTTGCGTCAAAAGCCTACAAATGATCATAATTGACTAGAAGATTAGACCATTTAAAAATATTTCCTGACTTTATTTTAAAATTTTTATTAAAAAATATATGCATTAGGTATATTAAAAACTTTTTAAAAATCGCTTTTCTTACCTTGACTTACCCTGCACTCAACAAAATATTTGTCTCGAATTTATGAAAACGTTTCTTTAATATATTTTTTCTATTTTAATAGAAATAACTTTATACTAAAAAAATTTATTTTTTGTGTAAGATTAATATTTACTGAAACGAAAAACCATTACTTTAGAACAAAAAATTTAAAATCTTAAAAGAAATTCCTTTAACTAAAAAAAAAATTTCTCTAGCTGGAAGCCGATGTATTGTTTTCTTTTATTCAACATTCTTTTTAAAACAAAATAATAATTTTTTTCAGTGTAACTAACAAAACTCGCTGCTTTTTTTATATTTTCGAAGTTTTCCCTGATATGCGGCCCCCTTGAGTGAAAATTTTCGAAAGGAAAGATAATTTTGAGATAGTGCAGAGAAAATACCAGAAACGTTTTTTTTAAAAAAAAAAAAATTTTAAGTTCACGTTTGACTTGGAACAGGACATTTTTTTAAAAACAATTATATGTAATTTCAAATTCGATCAAAGAATTTTTATTAGAAAAACCACTATTTAAATCTAAAACAGTGAATTTCCCAAAAGAATAAAAAATTTTGCTTTCGGACAGGGTATTTTTAAACTTGTTACATGACCTAGAGAATTTGTAAAAAAAATCTTGAATTAATATTTAAAGACAAGAATTTTAATCGTCTGATATTTTTAACACTTAAGCAGTTGGGAACAATTTCTAATTATAATTTAAAAGTTATTTCATAATTTTAAAAGAAAAATATGTTTATTTTATCATAAAAAAATAATTAAAAAAAAAAATTTTAACCACGCAGTTGAACTAGCTATGTACCACATAGTTAGATTGTTAAGCCAAAAAAAAAAACAGTTTTCAAAAATAAAGTAGAATTTTTAACAGAAAGGTTAATCTCCTACTAAAAAAAATTACTTTTCTATCCCAAAAGATGAATTTTTATCAAGAGAGGATGAACTTTCAAATAAGCAGTACCATGTTCAATAAAAGGAGATGATTTTATAAAAAAATATTTTAAATTTCTGAACTTTTTACTGCAAAATTAATTTTTCAGTTAAAAAATTATTTTAAAAATTTTTCTTCAATAAAACAGTGAAATTTTAAGAGCAGTTGAATTTTTTAACTAAAATATCAATTTTCTACCAAAAATACGAATTCTAAATAAAAAATTTTGATTTTCAAAATAATAATTTAATTTTTGGCGAAACTTTCTAATTTTAAGCCCAAAAATATGAATCATGAAGAAAATGGTTGAACTTTAAAAAAAAAGATATATTTTCAATCCAACAGGAGAAATTTTCTGTTTTTATAGACAAATTTTTAACAAAAATGTTGGATTTTTGATTTAGAAATATGACTAACCAGAAGCCGTCAAATTTTCAACAGAACAATTAACTGAAAAAATATTGGAATTTTTGACCAAAACAAAAGAATTTACAACGAAAGAAACAAATTTTTCAGTTAAAACAATTAATTAAAAATACGAATTTTCAGTAAAACATTTAAAGTTCAACCAACCAGCTTAATTCTGTACGGGAAATATTAAATTTCTATCAAAAACATAAATAGTTTTAAAAAATAGTAGAATTGCGCAATTTTTCAGCTCAAAAACACAAATTTTCAACCAAAAATGGAAAGAGTGAATTTTTTTAAGTTATAAATTTATTTTTTGTTAAAAAGATACAAACTTACGATACAAAAGTAAAAATGTTGAAACAATTTTATAAATTTTTGACCTTTGAATAAAGATTTTCTAGAAAAAGACGAATTTTCAAGAGAATAGTTCAATTTTGAATCTAAGAAGTGAATTTAAAAAAAAAGATTCTCAACAATTAATGTAATAGTTCATATTTCTGTTCTAAAATTCAACAGCAATATTGAATTCATAATCGAAAAATTAAATTTTCAACAAAAAAGTAGAATTTTTAACGGAAAATAAAAAATTTTCAAATGAAAAGATAGTTTTCTAAAAAAAAACACAAGTACAATTTTTACTTGAAAACATTATTTTTCAATAAAAAATTAAAAAGTTAAATTCTAGATTAAAAAGTTATTTTCTGATGAAGAAAAATATGAATTTTTTATAAAACTGTAACATTTTCAACCAAAGCCATAAATTTTCAAGCTTTAAATAACAATTTTCTACCAAAAAGACGAATTTTTAAGAAAGAAGATTAATGTTATGAAAAAAACAATAGGTGAACTTATCACTCGAAAACAGTAGTTTTTAACCAGAAATGAAAAAGTGAAATTCTCAGGTTAAAAATTTATTTTTAAATAAAGAAAAAACAAGATTTCTTAATGAAAAAGTAAAACTCTTAACCAAGTTCATGAAGTTTTATCCTCTGAATATTAACTTTCTACCAAAAAGAAGAATTAAAAAAAAAAAAATTTAATTTTTAATCTTAGAAAAAAAGAAAAATTTTTTAAAATATCTAGAGTTTTAATCAAAAAATTAATTTTTCAAAAACATAGTAATTTTTTAACCAAAAAATAAATATTCAACCGAGAAGATTGATGTTCTGAAAAAATACTATAGGTAAAGTTCTTACTCGAAGACATAAATTTTTAACAAAAAATGTAAAAGTTAAATTTTCTGCTCGAAAAGTAATTTTTCAATTGAGATAAATACAAATTTTCAATAAAAAAAGTAAAATTTTCAATCAAGCCCATTAATTTTTAACCTCCGATTAACCATTTTTTTACAAAAAAGACAAATTATTTTTTTGTGAAGTCGTGTAGTGTCATAGTTTTTATTTGTGTAGACAGGAACTTCGAGCTTCGAACTTATTTGAAACGCTAAATTAATGAAATCCGCGGTATGGCGATTGGGTCGTATGCCCCTACGATAGGTATGGCGCAAGAATCGGCAACAAGCAATGCCTTTGAATAGCTCGCGGGTCCTGCACCACAGATAACGCGCACCAATCATGAACGAAGTATTTTCCGATTGGTCCGCTTATCCCAAATATCAAACACCGAAGTTTGAGCCCAATTATTCTTTCTTTGACTAACATATTTATATATTATATACTTTAAACTTTAGGAATTATTATTCACGCACCCGAAATTGATCTTATTTTTTCAAGTGTCTTATTTAATCGCAATTATCATATTGTTAATCACTACTAGCAAGGGATATGCCACATTAAATAGCGCCAAATTTTGAATGTTTATATTAATGATTCCACACTAGTTTGTCATCAAAATATAATACTAATATTATTGGTGGTAATATTAATTATTATTAACTACCAATACTATTAATAATAGCAATTATGACTATTATTATTTTTATGGTTGAAGTTAAGGATTAATAATGTTAATTATCATATTGTGATGAAATTATTTCACGTTACATTATGGATTCATAATATTATAATAATTATGAGCAACCAACAATATAATTCATATTACCTTTTAGCAAAAACTCAATATAGGGAAATTCTGACGAAATAGGCAGAGCGCACCAATCACAAGCGAGCAAATTTCCTGATTAGCTCGCGGGTCCCGCGCCATGGGTGCTGCGAACTAACCACGAACCAGGAATATGCCACATTGAATAGCACGCTAAATTTTGAATGTTAATATTAATGATTTTACACTAATTTGTCATTAATAAATAATACTAATATAAATGATTGTAATACTAATTATTATCAACTAATAATACTAATAATAATAGTAATTATAACTATTATTGATATTATGTTTAAAGTTAAGAATTGTTAATTATATAGGGATAATGCATATATAAAATGATATTATAATACAATTAAGTCAAGAATAATAATTAAATAATTAAAACGTAGGCACTATAATATTAAACAAAATGTAAAGCTGGACTCGGAAGTTGTTAACACAAAATCGCGCTCAACCTAACTTTTCCACCAATCAGGAGCCTGGTAAGAATAACGCACCAATTCACAGCCAGCATTGTCCTGATTGGCCCGCTAGCAAGGAGTAAGAAAATCGGCGACGAGGCTCTCCCTCTACTCGATTTTCACGCAGAGTAGGGGGGCCAGCGTGGAGTTCCATAAAAAAACGCAGTCATGTAGCAGCCCGTCAGTTGGCATTTCGACACGCTTGAAAGTGCACCTTTTGATAGCCCGAGTCTGGCCCAG
>JAUELO010000072.1:924891-937476 GCA_032357855.1 Amphibolips quercusostensackenii | reverse complement strand
CAAATATAATTGAAAAGTCTGTAAAAGCATTGCAGGTAAAGATGCGGGCGGTAATCTCGCCATACAAAAAAAAAAAAATTAAAATCGCTACATGTAACATGAATAATTAGTGATTTTTTATTTTACGCTTGACAATCTTCAGTTTCTTGCATGACGAGATTACCCCCATTATTTTTACATTCAACGCATTTTACCTTTTGTTTTTTTTGTGATGAAAGACTTCACAGTAAAATTTGGCAGGTAAAAATTTTAATTTAATATTTATTTTAATTTATTTAATAATTATCAAATAAGTCTAGTAAACATAGCAACCCTTTCCATTTTTAATTCAAATAAAAGCATCCAATTCAAATTGCAATTAAAGAATAGGACTGAAATTATAATTATATTGAATTAAAGAATAAATTAATTTAATTTATTCAATTGCCTTTGCCAAAAATTATTCGCAAAATTAATTCAATTTTTTTAATTTAGCAAATAAGCAAATCAATAAAAATTAAATTAATAAAGCGTACATATGCTTTTTATAAAAGAATACCAAAAAAACTTGAAATCCTACCAAAAACATCTGCGATGAAAAAAATATGCCAAGTACAGCAGCATGATTTCTGAGATCAAAGTTGGCCAAGTAATTTAAGGCAAAATGTTCATATGAACATATATGAAGAAACTTTTTTTATAATGCACTGTAACAAAATTTTTAAAATAAATTTTAAAAAGCTATTTTAGACATTCTAAAAGTTAGCGGGATTATATTATGCCATGAATCTCTTACATTCATAATTTTTAAAAAATCATTTTGTTTATACATTCAAGTCCGCCAAGTTTTAGAATGTCTGAAATGCCTTTTCAAAATTTATTTAACAAATTTCTATAGGGTAATTTATTTTTAAAAATTTTGGATATATTTTTCTATAGATATTTTTTCCACATTACTTGGTCAACTTTGATTTAAAAAATGTATGTAGTTGCACAAAGGCAGATATTTTGCATTGCAGTTTATCTTTTTTTTGTCATCATATCCCATCTAAAAAAGGTATTGTCACGACATGTCTCAAAAATCTCGCAATGATTGTTATTGAAAATCTGATTGTCTTTTTATTGCTTGGAGTTATTTTATATCTTTGATTCTATGGCTTTTGAAAATTAAACCTGAGAAATGAGTTTGAATTTTGAGAAATATTTGTGCTTTTAAATACACTTGCGCGATTATATTAAAAATTTCAATTTTTATAATAAATTATATAAAATATTATATCGTATTATTTTACTTGTTTCATGTCAGTGATTTTCCATTGAAATTAGTAGGGTAGACCGGGACACGTCACACATTTTGTTCAAAGATTTTCCTTTTTTTACATTGGATATTTAAAAAGACTGTGATACACCAAAGTTTCAAGTAAACTCTCAGCTTCCGAATTCAGGTGATCGTAACGCTATAGTTATTGATTAACCATAAATAACGAAAGGTCACTTGTAACAACATGCGCTGTGACCGGGGCATGTTGTGACTTTAATTGCACGAAAAGTGTTGCCCAAACTTTTTTGAGGTAAAATATTAAAATACAATGGCGTGATGCAATGTAAACAAGTAAAATCTTTTACAAAAACATTTTATTATTGAAAAAAGTACAATGAACTCAATATTTTCGTTTTAATCGAATACAAAAATTTCGCTTGAATGCATCAACTTATTGATACATTCTTAATTTGAATATATGAAACTGTGATACGCCAGAGTTTTAAGTAAACTCTCATAAGAAGTGTGGAAAATGCGCTGATCATTTATAAATTTATTAGAAAATTACGGAGCTGTGAAAATGTACCCCGTGAAATTTAAGACAACGTGCCCCGAGGTCATTTTTTCACTTCAAACAAGCTCCCGGCCTCCACGTTTAAGATATTTGTTAGGTTAACTATTGCACGTCATAGGTAAAAATACATATTTAAGATAATATAAAGTGCCTCTATTTCTGAAAAATATGCGTAATTTCTAGTTCGTGAAAACTCAGAGAGTAATATTCAACTTACTGCATCAGAAAATATTTAACTTGATTTTCCGTCAGCACAGCTGATGCAATCGCGACACTATTAACATACCAAGAGTTGGCATACACATGCGCGTTTTGGAAATGACTTGTGCTGCTCTCTGGTTATTACTTTTTTTTAATAAAGCTAATGTGACAACGTGCCCCGCGTGACAACGTGCCCCAGTCTACCATACTATCAAACAAACATTTTAATATGAAATCAGAAAATTTTGAGGGAGACTTTAAGTTTTTAAAAATTTTAGGTCGTGTTTCTTCCACTTGACATTATCATTTTCAAACAAACATCCCCCGGATTCCCAATTTTCAACAATTTTGAGTTACGTTAGCGTTTTACTCCAAAAAGTGGTAACCTATTATAGCTCGAATAAGATTTGGAACTTTTAAACAGTTTTAGGTTAATTTAATGATTTTCACAAGAAATCATTTATTTTGAACAAAAATCCTTATATGCATTTCAAAAAATTTTTAATTCTGAACAGTTTTTTTAATGTTATGTTACTGTTTTTCGTCTGAAATTATTGAAATTTTCTCATACCAAATTTTTATGTTTTGAAGGATATTTATAGTTTTGCAAGAACTTTAGGTTACGTTAGCCTGTTTCACCTGAAATTGGTATTTTTAAACAGAAATCATTAGATTTATATCCAATTATTTTCGTTTGAAAAAATTATTGTATGTTTCAGTGTTTTTTCTCGGAAATTGAAATTTTTATTGAAAAATCATTAGATTTTAAAGAAGGCTTATAAGTTTTCAACAATTTTAGGTTACACTTATATTTTTCATCAAAAATTGGCATTTTAAACAAAAATCATGATAATTTAAATAAGATTTAGAATCTTTTTGTAGCCTTTAATATATTAGCGATTTCCGTGTAAAAATGGTATTTTTAATTTAAAAAAATTATTTTCCAAACTTTCGGAAAAATATTCACAAATTTTAACAATTTTAGGTCATGTTGGCGTTTCACATCGAAAATCGGTATTTTTATAGTCGAACGGCAAGATTTATCAGGGTCTTTTTCCTATTCTCTAGTCTGCCATTGGCAGACTTTGCAGTCAAAGACTGCCTTCTGCAGAGCCCTGATCTAGGTTTATAATATCTTTGTATGTGACTTTGATTATTTATCCTAAAAAAATTGACCTGGCGGTACTTTCATGGAAAATTTGACTTACTACAGAAACTTAAAGGATAAGGTCAAGACTTGCCCTCTAACTTAGGAAATTGAATTCTTGAAAATTACCTGAAAATTATCAAACATATCCTGAAATTTACCGAAAATTTCTGTAAAGGTACCAAGAAAATGACAAAACTTATTGCAAAGTTCCTGGAAATTTATAGAAATTATTGGGAATTTATCATTATTCATATAAAGTAACAAATAATTACAACATTTTGGGTATATATGTGATGCTGGAGTAAAAAGCTTTTTTTTTTGACCACGTCGATGATCATATCCACCAAAAGGGAACCTTCCCAGCATCAGCAACAGTCATTAACAGGCCATAGTTACGAACTAAAAAAACAATTATTTTTATATGTGCGATTTAAAAATAATGTATTTAAAACGTACAAGTTTTTACAATTCCACGGATTCGTAATTTGTCAAAAAAAAAAAATTATGAAAGTAAGTTGTCATTATGAGCTATATTTTTAATCTTTAAAAATATATATTTTTTAAATGTTTAAAGTAGAGTATTTCTGCAAGATAATTTTTTCATTTCGCCAAACATATTTTCGTAATGAAGAAAATTATTTTAAATCGAAGAAAATTCTTTATTTAATTATAAAACATATCTATAAACCAAAGCAATTTCTTTGAATCGACGGAACTTTTCTTTGATTGAGAGCCAATGAATATTTTTCTTTGATAAAAAGAAATTGTCTTTTTCTGAATGTGGGCTTTACCTATTTGTTATTCTTAATTATTTGAAAGTGCATTTCTTCATGACTTAAATTTATAAAAAGCTTGGAAAGTGTTTGAAAATGAACTTTTAGTAGAAAAGGATATCACGCGAAACAAAAAAAATAATTTTTATCATCACTTCTGAAAGAAAGAGGAAAAACAAAGTGGGCTATGCATAATTGTTATTCTCAATTACTTGAAAAAAATTGTATTGGCTGAAAATTGATAAAAAGCTTCAAAAGTATTCAGAAACAATGTTTAATTATGAAAAAGATCACACAAAATAGGAAATATACTGAGTAAGAGGGTGAATAAATAAAAAGGGGTTTACCTAGTTGTATGCTCAATGCTTCAAAAGTACATTATTTCATGCTTTAAATCTTTAAAAAAATTCAGGCATGTTTAAAGATAATAATTTATCCTAAAAAACATCATACGAAACAGAAAACATCAGTTTAACCCTCTTCATCCTTTTTTGAGTAAAAGAGAGAAATAACAAAATGGGATTTACCCAGTCACTCTACAATTCGGGAGAATCCCGCAAACTTGTTATTGGGTAGTGAGGAGATTCCGAATCATAATATGTAACGCACGCAAGGAAAGACCGAAAGAGAAAATTCCGAGAGAAATTCCCGACATAAATTAAGCCCCGATAGAATCCTCTAGGTTGAAGAACGAGTCACTGGGTCACTTTTGAAAATGGATGTTTGAAAAGCTGTTTAAAAAAAAAGCATTTAAAATTTACAAGTGGCATGCGCACGTGTTAGTTTACTTTTCGGACATAAAAATTATCCACTTTCGATCACTACGGAAAAAAAGGGCTCTAGCGCTACCAGTCCACGACTGCACCACTATAAACAATTATCAGTTTTCAAAGAAGATTGGAAAGTTTTGTATAATTGCATGTAAAATAAAAAAATCCTGTATCAATCAATATTAATTTTATATTTGAATTGAAAACTTGTGTGAGACCGGAAAAAATCGCTTTCGTAGCGTGTTTTCTAGCAAGAGAATAAAAGATTGAAAATCTCGGGGTTTCCTGAGAAATTGTATACACCGGAATCTGATACGAATTAACGAGAATTTTCATGAAAAAATGTTTTTGTTCCAAAATATATAATAAGTTAGAAAAATAAATGATACAAATGTCGCTGCACATTTAACAATTTATGTTCAGCGTGTTAAAATGGAATTAAATTAAAATCAATATTCTGTTAAAGAACACGAAGCGTGAAGGAAAAAATTATTTGTTTGTTAATACGGATTATGGAATTTCGAAAAGATTTATTTCAAACTCTTAGGAATCTCCGTGGTGCTTTGCAGAAGATTAGTGGTGCTTTCATACTTACAATCTAATTTTAATCACCTTACTTGTATTAGAAAGTAAATTTCTTGTATATTTATAAAGTATCAATTTGTTAGCATGTTAAATTAAATATTCTTGCAAATTTGATGAATTCTGTTATGCCCTCATGAAAATATTCTAACGTATTTATATATTATTTAGAACCTAAGACATTGTGTATGCATTTATTTTTAAAATGTTTTTTCAATACAAAATTTTTTTTAATTTAAAAATTCCATAATTAACAAGCGTATGATGTTACTTTTTCAAAAATAAATTATTTGCACAGGAATTTTAGAACATTTTATTTAAAAACTTTTAAATATACATTAAATATAAATATAATAAATATAAATTTACCGTTTTGAAAACTTTTGAAATGTTTTTTCAATACAAAATTTTTTTTAATTTAAAAATTTATTAATTAACAAGTGTATGATGTTACTTTCTCAAAAATAAATTATTTGCACAGAAATTTTAGAACATTTTCTTGAAAAACTTTTGAATATACATTAAATATAAATATAATAAATATAAATTTACCATCATATTATTCAATATTCATTAAAAATTTACAATTATATACTAAGAGCACCAAGTCTTAGTACTTTTGCCCTATTATTGGCATGCCATAAACCAAAGTGAATTTATTTTATTTTTGATACATACTTCATTGCAATGAATAATAATCAATACATGCATTATATGTTGAAATGAAAGTAGAAATAAATGAACTAAATCAAATCATGCTAAAAAATGTATTATCTATGAAATCATAGAAGGGTGCTAACAAGTGGGGGAGTGGGGTGACAAGAATTGGTGCTCTTACTCTATGATGTATATAAGTAATTTCCTGCTTAGGTATGATATGCGGCGTGGAACGAAGAAATCGACCTTACTGCACCAAAAGTCGAACGCGAGGATTTTAATGATTCTAAAGAGCGAAAGCATGCCCGATCGAATAAGCCTATTCCCAAATCGGTGCGATCAAAATTGAATAAAATAAAACGCGTTTTATAACACGCTTATTTAACAGTAGCAGCAGCCCGTCCCATGAAAACACGATTTTCTCGAAAAGCTGAAAAGGTGCCGTAAGGTCGGTTTCTTTGTTCCACGCCACAAAAATTTTCCCTTTATAGGCTCAAAGATTTCTCCATACCAAAGTATTTTTCAAATTGATCAAAAATGTATAAGAAATAACATATTTGGAGATATTTTTTTCACAAATTTAAAAATACTTTTATATTCTGTACAACTTTAATAAATTAATCTAGGCGCTCTAGAAAATGTATAGAATCTTGTCAAGTATTTTTCATCACACTAAGGTCATAAAACCCGCAAAATCAGTTGAAATGTCATATCTTAAAATTATTTTCAAATTTTATAATCTATTTTCAACTTTGCAGTTTCTTGCTTGAATATATAGAATCAATTAGATTACGCTAGCAATATTAATTAGATTAGACGCAATAACTCTCAAAATTTAACAGGGAAAGTGAAATAAGAACAACATTCCCAATTCTCAAAATGATGTGAAAAATATTTTACATAAAATAATTAATAATTCTAAACGTTTTGATATTACAATGTAAAATAATAAATTCCTTGACTTTTTGTGTTAGTGGACATATTTTAATAAAAAATGGAAGGAATAACAATTTAAAAGAATTTTTTTATAAGTCGCTGCAGAATAACCGTTTGAAAATGTTATTTTAAACGGGAAAAGCTTAGTTTTAAGAGAATGGATAAAATAAGTACTTCTTTTTTTAATTTTTGTAACTTAAACTTCAGTTACTTTTTGAAGAAAGTTCAGGAAATAATTACCACATAATAACTTTGAATTTTGTTTGAAAAAACTTTCTTGTATTATGCCTGGAGAATGCTCCAAAAAATATAAAGTAGCATTTTCATCTAAAATTAATGATCAAGATGGTATTTAAAAAAAAATTAAGATTATATTATGTTTATTGGATAAGTGACAGGCTTACAAGTGTTTTAAAACTAATTTTCAATTGTTTAAACATTTTTCCCTGTGAGAATTCTAGTTTTATGAATCTCTTACACTATACCGCTTATTATTTAGTATTTTTTTATTTTAGAACTTATACTCTGATGCTTTAAACAATAATAATTTTTTTTACAATTTATTTCTGTTACGTTATAGATAGTTACTTTTTCAGGTCAAATTAGTTAAGATATGACAATATTGAAAAATAAGCAACGTAGTGTAAGAGATATTAATTTTTTGAATAACTGCAAACTGTTATTTACATAATAATAATGATACCATCTTTAACAAAAATTTTACAAAAAACTGCTACTTTGGATTTTTTGGGTACAACACATGGAGCTTTGGATAGTCAACAATAAAAGTTATTAGGTGGAAATTATTCCTCGAATATTTCTTAAAAAGCTTCTAAACTTTAATTGACACCAAGTTAATAGTAAGTACCTGTATTTTTCATTTTTTCTAAAACTGAGCTAATCCCGATTAAAATTATATATTAAGGGCATGCGACAAAGTGTTACGTGAGCAATCACATATTTTGTATTCAGCGGCTTCATAATTAAAAAAATGTAATTATTATGTTGAAATTTTGGTAAATGGTTCACAATATGTAAGGGTACGTCTGTCTGGGCCAGGCAGACTAGCCAATTTGAGTTTTGGTTTTGTTTAAATAGTGCAATTTTATTCCTTTTGAATTTAGAACCTGCCCTTATATATTTTGAACCATTTTCAAAATTTTCTGAACGATATATTCATTTTTCTAATTATAAATACGACGAATGGAGAAACATGTTATAATCGGTCACGTATCAGGCTGTCACATGCTCTTAATTTTAAAAGCCCTAGGGCACTAATAAATGTTGACAGCTTAAACAAAAATTTTGAATTTCTTTTTTTGGAAAAGAAGCAAATATGGGGGAGTGATTTTCAAAAATTAAATTTCAAGCGGCATAAATTCAGATCACCATTTTGTTATACAATATACAACAGTGTAAAAAGTGCGAGAGGTTAAATATTTCACGAATAGTAAAAACTTTAGACGAAGGGAATAGTTTCACGCACGTGTCATATACTAATTTTTTTGATAAAGTGCATGAAAATCGCGATTTTCCGTGTTTGTGAATTGTGCGTCATGTGCTTATTTCTCTATTATGAGATTAGCGGGCGGTAATACTATAATTCCACACGCAATTCTAACAGTAAAAGAATCTGCCACTTTGCGCACACCTTAAAGATACGGAATATCACCACTTGCATGCATGTGCTGCAAAAAAAATTGTTCCAAATTTTGTTTAGGGGTTGTCCATATATTACGTAACGGTTTTAGGGGTGATTGTGGATATATGAGGACCTGTTATGGTCCTATATTACCATAGGGAAGGGTACGAAATAATTTTTTTTTAAGTAGTGAAATAATATAAAAGGAAAATAATACATTGGTAAATAAAAATTCTTTTTTGAAACATGTGTAAAAGTTGAAATATTCTCTAAGGATAACCCATGAAGAAAAGTGAATTGAATATTACTTTTGGCCACTACATTGGGGTAAACAGTTTTTAAATTTTGAATAAATTACAAAACTTTTATAACATTTCAAAAATGAAAAAAATTGTATTTAGCTTCACAAATTATTTTGTTTTTTATGTGTACAGTTTTCGATAACAAAAAATAATATAAAACCATATTTGGGAAAAAATAATTTGTATGTGAATGTTTTCTTTAATGGATTTTCCGTATTTTGGAGTAAGTGGTAGAAAACCTTTTGAAAAACTTTTTTTCTACTTTAAAAGTGAAATATCATTCGCGGGAGATCCTAAAATTTGCATATCTTCCCTAAAAAGAACCTCTCAAGTTCAATAAAAAAACAGTTATCAAATTTAAAAAAAATAGAAATCATTGGTAATTTTTTGATTGCAAAAAGGGGTAACGTGTGACAGAACTCCCTCCTTCCCTTTTTCAGCTCGAAAAATCACTATTTTTAAAATATCGCAAATTGGTATAAACATTTATAAATTATAAATAAAATAAAATTGATTCAACGTATTATAATTTTTATGTTATATATAGAAATTTTTAATTTGTAATATTCTAGTATTTCAAATTACTCAACTGTTAAATATTAAAATTATTCAATAAGATCTTTGATCGATTCCAAAATTTTTAAATATAATTCATTTCCTCTTATATTGTTTCATTATAGAATTCGATTTAAAAAAGTTAAATAAAAAAAAAAGTTGTAAATTTTTGCACAAATAGAAAGCGTTTTATTTATACCGAAAAAATTAGACTACTGAAAGTTACGTAACAATGAGGGGGTGGGGGTCATTGTCTATTATTACGTTAGCCTTACAGGGGGAAAGGTCATAAAATCGTCAAAAAACAAATTACGTATTACACGGAAAACTTGCCAGAAATAATTTATCTACAAAGAGTAGAAGCAAAAAAGTTGTCAGACAAACAAAAGGCTACAAATTCAATTCTATATTCATTTCGGCAAAAAATTCAAATGCGCAAATATTCTTCTCAGAGTAGAAAGAAATGTATTTTACACCTACATGTAGGAAGGTTACTGAAGACCGGGGAAGGTCTACCACTTTTTTGCTACGTCGCAAAATCCGCGATTCGGCGTAACTGAAGAAGGGTTCGCGAAAAAAGAAAACGGGAAAATTAAGGGGAGTGGCCAGATTCCAGTGTCGGACTTAAACGAATGAAACGAAACACTCAACTGTGGTTTCTAATCAGAAGAGATCGAGGTCATCACCTATCAGCAGAAAGCGAATTCCCTCAAATTTTGTCTTCATTAGTGAAAATGAAACACGAAACACAAGTTTTTCGAAGCTTCTCGCTCAAAACTTCTCTCTCACCAATGACAATACGGATACATTTATTGCGTGTCTGACCCTTTCAAGCTTTTTTTACTGCGACGCTGACACCTCACTTAGTAAATGAAAGGAGCACGTATCTCCCCTTTCATTCATCCTTTCCACTCACTGGCACGAATTCTCTCAAATATTCCAGAATGCTCACTACAGTTTTTTTATGTTGTCCAGTCTTGCAATTTTCTAATGCACTTTCCTCGAATAAGGCCGAGATTCGAAAAGAAAAATTTAAATCCACAAAAATTCAAATCCAAATGGATTAAAATTAAAAGGATTTTAAATTGAAATGAATTCAAATTACAAGATAATGCAATTGAGAGAAACGAGGTGCGAAAACGAGGGATTGGGCGATTATAGGTAAGCAGTATTCGTTCGTTTTAGAAATACACGTATGCCGTCAAAACATACAACCCCCATCGTTTTATTGATCGAGAGGAGCACAGACACCGGGTTTCACGTTCTTGCAATTTCTCGCTTGAAATTAAAGTATTTAACTTTAGTTTTCGCTCAATTTGTTACGAAAAATCATTGATGGAAAAGTAAATAACGGTACTTACGTTTTTTCAGTAAGATCCAAAGCCTCTGAAATGAGGGTTGACTTCCAGGAACCACAACGTGCGAACAAGGTTTTACGACAAGGCAACCATATTGAAACCAAACAGCGCCACTTGCGGTGGTTATTGAAGTTCAAATCGAGCTTTAACCTAGGCTTCTAGGGCATCCACCTACGCTTCAACCTGTAGAAAATTAAAATGATATCAAGTTTATATTTAGTATTTAAGATACTATCATTATGTTTATTCATGCTGATCATAACACCCATTAATGTGCATTGTGCAAGTTTCATTCAACAATGGGGGAAACAGTGCATAGATTTTCCGTATTTAATTGAAAACCTCATTTAAATAGAAACTAAATAAGGGATTATTGTGTGAAAGATATCTTTTTCTTTTCTTAAAAAGTTGAAGTCTCAAGATCTCGCATACATTGTTCTTAAAAACCTGATTGGTTGCGACACTGTGTGATTATGACTTTTGGTGGCTCTTTTCAGTTTATTTAGAGAAGACCGGCGCGGGATAGAACTGTTTTTTTCTCCTTTAAACTACTTGTCATCTGTAGTGAAATGGTAAAATGAAAGTTGTTATTTAAATACTGTGAACCTTTAGATTTTAATATTGTACATAATTAAACGTGCTAAATAATTAATTACGAGTAAAAATTACAAATTAGAAAGGTGCACTCTAAATGTTTATTACTTATCAATTGAAGAAGTACATTTTTATGTTATTTTAAATGACATGAATTTAATTTAAATATTTCTTTAAATTACAAATAAGTATAAAATATGATAATGATAGCCTCATAGAGTTTTTAAACTTCAGAAACATTTGAAAAAAAAAACATTTCTGAACACGAAGATATTAGAATTATAAAAATATGAATATTTTCAAACACATTTTGTTAACACGTGCAAAATTAGTATTTATAAATATAAACACTTTTGTGGCGGAAAAATAAGAGTCTGAAATTCGTGCAAATTTGATAAAAATGCCTAATCCGTGTATTTCAATCAAAATTAAAGGTTCATAAATATTTATCTTACAAAAAATAAGACTCGAAAAATAAATCTTTCAACTCTTAACGAAATAACCTAATAGAAAACACTCGAAAAGTTATCCTTACATTTTATAATATATATAACTCGATCTTTGAATTTATAATACTTCAGCATTTACCGGTTTTCCTGGAAATTTTTTACGATATTATTACACACAAATTAGGCACGACCCTCGCTGTTTGCGAGTGCTGAATCCGAAAAAAGGTAATGACAGCCAGGAGAACAGTTTCTCGTTAAAAACTTTATTGTTAAATTTTTACTAAATAATTTCAATACGAGAGTTTTATATTAATCTATAAGTGAGTCACGCTCACCCCGAAAGGAATTTTGGCTTAATAGCATAATACATCATAATAATTTTCATTTAAAGGATAAACTTCCGAAAAGGAGTCATGCCCGATTTTATCCGCACTTCGTACACTTATATGCAAAATTAAAAAAAATGTTTTTTATAAAAGTTGTATATCTCATCAAAATACAAATTTTCTGTTGCAAGAATTTTTTCATAGGAATGATTGTTTCCGTGAAAATCAGTGATATATCAATTTTTATTAAAAAACCTATGAAAATGATGGCTTTTTGCCTTTATAACAGTCAATATGCAAAATTTCACAAAAATTTTCAAATAGGAGTGGTGGGTGACATTTTTGAATGGATGACAGGTAAAACGGGCATTGTAAAGGGGGTCAGTGTGCTTGCAAGAGTGGTGGGTGACATTTAGGAATGGATGACAGATAAAACGAACATGGTAAAGAGGGTCGGTGTGCTTGAAGAAGGGCTG
>JAUELO010000072.1:850482-864288 GCA_032357855.1 Amphibolips quercusostensackenii | reverse complement strand
AGAAACATATTTTTACTTTTTCCTGATTCTTTTACCCTTTTAGAATGTTTACGTTCAGTTAAGCTTTTTAGAGTATTAAATGTGCGCAAAAAAAGCTTCATACAGCCCTTATCGGAAATAATTTCACCTTTAAGAGAAATTTATATTAATTTCTATGAAACGTATTATAAACGTATTTAAATGCATTATCTACGTTTTTATTGTATTTCTCAAAATACGAATTTTTTAAAATTCGAAATTTTTTTCGGTCCTGAAGCACTTTGTATCATCGAAGTTTCATTGTATTTGGTTCAAAATTCAATTGCTTTTTTGAAAATGCCAGTATTTTGTTGAAAATGCAAATATTTCGTTAAAAAGGCATCTTTTTTAGAGAAAAGTTCTACTACTTGGTTAAAAGTTGAACTACTTTGCTAAAAATACATTTTGTTGGTTGAAGATTCATCTTTTGGCTTGAAAATTAACCTATTACATTTTCATAAAGTTAATGTTCTTGGTTAAAAAATCATCTTTTCGGTTGAATGTTCAACTGTTTTTTTTAAGACTTATTATTTTAAGTAAAAATTGATCTGAAAAATGTAATTATTTTATTTTATTGTTAAAAATTGATATTATCACCTGAAAATTAATTTTTTTCAGTTAATAATTCATACTAGTAATTTAAAGTGTTTTATGTTGAATTCAATTTGGTATTTATAAAAGAGTATGTGGGAGAGTAAAAGAGATGTGTTTGTAGAATCTTACTGAAAAAAGAAAGTCAAAAGTAGGCATGATACAACGTTTTTCTCGAACATTCCAACTTCGATTTAAGCTTCCTTCCTCTTTCTAGCATCTGGAAACTCTAACGAGAACTTAAATTTGATGGGACTGGGATTATTCCAGTTTTTTCCTAATTTCAGTTAAAGCTGGTTAGCTGTATACGAGCCCGTAGCCGAAAGCGTCCACTGAAGGTCGCATCTCTCTTGATTAAGGAAGAAAATCGACCGTTAGGTCACGATTCTAATCTCAGAGACTAGATTCTCTAATTACCCTTGCCTACATAAAACATACATATATATACACACACACATATTGAGGAGTTTATTGCTGGTTCTAAGATTTCAAATACAACCAAATAGCTTGATAAAATGAAATTTCATTTATATTTTTCTCTATTTGAAGGAATACAGAAAAAATATAGTTATTCGATGATACAGAAAAATTGAATAAAATCTATGTATTGGGCAGTTTTTTGCTCCATCCAATTTTTTATACAGAGTGTACCAGACTGTACACTCATGTACGGTATTGCGCTCCTGATTGGTCCAGCTTAAATACTTATTAACTCAAAAACTAAAACTTCAACTGATTTTTGGTAAACGAATTTTGGATTTATTTTTCAAATTTTTATACAGCTATATAAATCCGGACACTTGAGTCTGGGATACCCTGTATAGTATAAATATAAATTATATACCATGTAATTTTTTGTATATACTACGTCACGAATTGAATCTACAAAAAATGGTGAAAATTGGCTTGCTTTAAAAACCATTTATTACTTTTTACGTTATTAGATTTCCAACGATTCTATGACAAAATAATTTTTTTTGAAGTTTCTTGAAATTTAAAAAATCGTAATAAAAAATCCAAATCAATGTTATATTATCGATTTTATGTCATTTATCTTTTTTGGGCCTTATATTTGTTTCATAACATTTTGCTAATGCTTTACTGGTATATTTGATGTTAATTAGGGCATAAAAAATCAATTGGAACGTAAAAATATTTTCATGTCACTTTCATGGTTGTGACCGCAGGCAAATTTTAATGCGAAATTTCTTGGAAAGTATCCATTTTTCCCATTTTTTTGTATATTTATAGAGCCTCACAAACTACCAAAAGTACTTGCTCATTTCTTTCTCTTTTAAATAATAATTTGAATTTTGAGAACGTTCTTATGCTCTCCTGGATAATTCTAATAATAATAATAATAATAATACTTAATAATTAATTAATAATTAATTAATAATTAATTAATAATTAATTAATAATTAATAAATAATTAATTGATAACTAATTAATAATTTATTAATAATTAATTAATAATTAATAATCATTAATTTAATAATCACTTGTTTCTGACGTGATGCCATTTATTGCCCCCAGTGTTGTACCTCATTCTGAAATATTTAAAAAGTGCTACATCAAAAAAAAACAATCGTTACAGATGTAATTAAGGACTTTTGATAATTCGAAACTTTCGATTCGTTCGAAAAAATAATTTTTTTTTCAAGAACGAGAAAAAATCTGCCTCAATCTCTGGTTTTTTACAAAAATTATTTGTCGGAGCCTTTTGAAAAATTTCGAATTTTCGAAATTCTGTTACTAAACTTATAGCTCAGGGACGTAAAAATATTGAAATAAAGTCCTGCAAAAATTATTAAATCATTAACTAGTAGTTTTATTTTGGTGTGATAAGTATAGGATATTACTCTTCTTTTTTTCTAAAATTTTTTCTAAAATCCATGTAGCGCGAAATGGTCTGTTAGTTACCAATATTATAATTTAGCACTATGTATATGCTTTAATGCAATTATTCATAACTCCATTTCCATTTGCAAAATTAACCGAGATATTCGAATGTTTTGATGTAAATTCCATTACCTGAGGAATATTATTTCAATATCCCATGATATATTGTAAATGAAATTTCACAATTAAATTAAATTGAACGCTCAGAAGCATTTCTAACATAAGTTTAATGGAACTTCATTTTAATTTGAACTTTTGACATTTTAAATGAGCGCAAAAAAAAATTAGGGAGTAATGAATAGAAATTGAAAAACAATTAAATTCTTCTAATTTTTTTACCGCTTGAAATAAACCAATCGTGATTCGATCATGTTTCTGTAAGTTTGTACCCATTTTTTTTGTTCAAAATGAAACCTGTCCTTTTTTCGGTGTAAGGCGAAATCCGGAACTTCACGGCGTTCTTAAATTCTAGTTTCAAACAAGCCAGTTTGCCACGAACGTTAAAATCTCGGAGCAAACTGGCGACTTGTTTAATGTAACAATATAAATCATAATTAAAGATTTAAAATATATTTGTATATGAATAGGCGTATAATATGATTTCTGGTAATAGCAGCCTCCTTAAAACAAATATTCGACAAAAATTTCACTTCCGAAAATTTTTTAAATTATTATTCACCACTTTGCCCCAGTTTGCTTTTAATTTTTTTATTACAAAATTGTTATTTTTTTTATATTTGGCCCATAGCCATATTTCATTGACATTTAAGGAATGGTTGCACATCTTGCATAAAACTGAGTTAGCTTAACCACGAAAATTGTTAAACATCCAATAACTAAAGAAATTATTTACATTCTACATGCACCTTGTCCCGATAATTCCAAAGAATTAAGCTTGAATCAAGGCAATATCGGTATGAGTACTGAGGATAGAATATTTTCTTAATCTAAAAAAATTTCTCTTGTCACATGAACACACTAACTCAGAAATGAACTTAAATGAAACAAAAATTGATCTGCATTGAAGTATAGTTTGTTTTATTTTAGAAAAGCGTATGATTAAATTTGGAAGTTTATATAATTAGCTTCTTTAATTCCCACAAATTTTAACTGAATTTTAGCTCATTCCTAAATTGAGGTGTAACATTTTTCAGCAATCCATTTCCTGTCAAAATGTACTTGATTGAAAAAAGTCAATTTCTTTTTCTAAGTATATTTTCTTGAGGCCAGAAGAAATTTTTTGGCTCAAGCAAATATTGTAGAGTCCGTCTTCGTACTGGTATTTTCTTGATTCAGTGCTAATTTTCAGAATATTCTCTGAACAAACAAATATAGTAAAATGAAAAAAAATTAAACTATCTTACAGAATGTTCTGTTTGAATTATGAAAAACGATTCAATGTAAAAGCATCATTAGGCCAAAAAAATCTCCTCGAGAGCAAATGTGGAAAATTGACATTCTGAATGTACATACTTATGCAAAATTGATGTTTTATAAAAAACGTTTCTTTATGCGAGCAATCTAAACTTCTGCACTTTTAATATACTTAAAAATGTTATTTATCCTGGTTGTCTGAAGTTGTACACCAATGTTTTCTCATATTATAGAAGCAAAATATTCACCAATTTAAGAAAACGGAATAGAGTTAGAAATAAGTTAAACTAGAAGGAGAAAAAATATCGTATCACTGCTGCTTTTCAGCTATCCTCAAAAAACATCTTTAAAAAAGTCCACACACTTTACATGGACCGCGATGCGAGTTTTCAACTCCCGTTTAGGTCGGGCGGTAATGCTCCGAGTTTGCAACCGGCAAGTCCGGGCTCGATTGCTGCTGCCAACATTCTTTGCGAACTCCTTTGTTTCCATTAAAATTGTTGTTGTTACTAAATATTAAATTGGTTTGAACCAATTTAAAATATTCATTTTTAACCATTCATATACATGAAAAATTGGGTTTTCAAAACCGTTGTCACTTTCGATACAATTATTTCAAGGATAAGTCAGTGCTGCTACTTTCAAAATGTGAATATTGAAACAATAGAAAATTTTTTAAATTTATTTTCTATTCTTATACAATTTTATTTATTCTCATGTAAAAATAATGATAAGGGTTATATGAATTTGTAATTAAATGAAAAGTAATAAAAATTGTCTATAAAGAAACTTTTCTTGTAGTAGAAGTTATAAGGGTCCGTGCATAAATTACCTAGTCTTTTTTTGGGGGTGTGATGATTTTTCTATGTTGTCCTAAATGGGCGGAGGGAGTGCGCGGTCTGAATTATTACTTACGCAAGATATTTTCATGTTTTTAAATCACTAAAAAAGAAAAGTTAAAAATATTTGATTGTAAACAGCTGTTTCTCAGTGCAATCTACTGCTTACTCTACTACCTAGTGCATTAAATTTAAACAAAATTGGTGTTACTTTGCTGATAATTATAACAGTATTACTTGTTATTCACCTAATGAAATAAGTAGTAGTTAGTGATAATAATAAAATTAAGTGTAATAATCATAAATTCACAAAATAATAATAAATTAATAAACAAATAAGGGGTCATCCACAAATTTTCATAAGGTGATTTTCTTACATATACCCTCCTCCTTATCCATATAAGATACTGTGAGATTATATCCGACCCCCCTCCCCCCACCCCCTAGAAAAATAATCTAAGATTTTATAATCTTAGTAGTCCGACATTTTTTTTTCAAAGCACAATTTTTAGTTTTCTAACCTAATATTTAAAAAGTATTGATAATGTAATTGAATGTGTACTTAAACTAATATTCTTTAGTCTATAAATTATCAAAATTCCTATTTATTAATCAGAGGTTTCACAGTCATCCTTTTTGGTTAAAAATTCGTCTTTTTGACTGGAAAATGCAACAATTGTATTGAAATTTTTTGTTTTTTGGGATTGAAAATTTAACCTTTTTGTAGAATTTACATTTTTTTCCACTTGAAAATGTAGTTCTAATCTATTTTGATAGAAATTTGATCATTTTTGGTTCAAAATGAAACTGCTGGGTTAGAAAATATGTTTTAGTTAAGGATTTAACTATTTTATTGAAAATTTGTCTTTTGTGTTTATTTAAACTGTTTTTTGTTTAGAAAGAGAATCTTCTCTTGCGTAAATATTAACTATTACGTTTTTTGTTGAGAATTCATATGTTTCAGTTAAATATTTAATTGCTTAGCTGAAAAATGAACTGCTTTGTTAATTGCTGTGATACAGTCAGATTTTACCAAGCTTTCCCTCCATCTAAAACATCCTACGTTGTTTTTGAATGACCCCCGAAATAAATTAACGAAAAAATTTAATCGGTAAAAATTACAAAATATGGGGGGGGGTGGAACTTACGGCCACTGAAGGATTTTTTCATGTAAAAAAAATAATTAAAATTAAATATTTTGATTTTATTTGAATACATTTATTAATAAATTGCAGTGAAAAAAATTTGCATGAAAGCGTAGTGTCTATGTATTGATAGATAGCCTATATTAATTTTCTTAGTGAAGGACTATGATGGTTAAAATCAAGCCAAAAGAAGAAAGAAAATATTGTAACTAAACAATTTTAAATTATTATAAATAATAAAGGGGTAAAAAATAGGAAATGACATAAGAAACGAGTTTCTATTTAGATTGACAGTAAGTCTGGAAGCGAATCCTGGAGCATTGAGGCGTCCCCAGAGTGTCTTTTGCAAATCTGTGAGCATTGTTTTCACAACTTGTGCGAGATATGTATCGTGCATAAGTATTTGTAGTATTCATAGCCATCGCTCTTACGCAAGTCTCCTTTGTCGAAGGAACAAAAGCTGAGCTTACGTATTATCCGCGGCAAAGGAGGTGGCTCAGAGCAAATGTGTGGGGCTGAGAAGAAAAAGGAAAAGGGGAGTTGGGTGCATCAGGTGCTGTTTCATGGCGACGAATTGGGCACGAAAGATACATTTCCACCTACTCATCCCTTTCGAAATTTCTCTTTCTTTTTTCTTTCCACTCCATTTTTTTTTTTTTTGCATTTTACCCTCCTTTCTGTGAAAAATTCCACAGAATGGCTTTATGCATGCGCGAGAACACAAGGTGCGTAAAAACAACCGCCACAGTGACTCTGAAATTTTACTCTCGCTGAATATAAATATATATATATACATTATAAAATAAAGCAGATGTTGCTTAGTAAAATAAATAAAATATTTTTTGTAAAATCGTGACCCCAAAACCGAAGCGTGTTACCTTCGATTTTACCAGCTTTGCAGGAGAGGCTTTTCAAAATTCGATAGTTTTTACATAAAGATAAAATAATGAGATAATGATGAGGAGAAGCAAATTTTTTTACCGGTTTCTATAAAAAATTATTAAAACTCTGATGCAGAATATAACTTTGGAAATGCGAAAATTTCGGTGTAATAAAAGATTGGATTTTAAAATCGAACATTGTGGCTCAAAAGTATGGCAAATTGCATGGAGATGAGGTTCATCATGGCATCTCTTGGTTTGACAAATTTTCCTTATTTATATTTTATTTCATAAATTTCACCCATTTAGAGACTGTTTTTTAGAATAATATTTGAAGCACACATTAAGTTTTTTTTTTTCAAAAAAATTAGATAGCACCCTATGGTTCTATAGAGTCAGGAAATGTTGCGTCGTTGAAAAAATGGAATGATAATATACGAGATTGTAGTTGTACCGAATTTGAAGATGTAATGGCTAATTTTATTGAATTGAATTATTTCACTTTAATTATATACGATAATATGTGTAAACAGAGAGAGTCAAAGCGCGATATAATGCATGGAATATAGAGCTTAATTACTTTAATACTAACAAGTGCGAATCACGAATGTTAGAGTAAACTTGATTGGCACCAGATAGCGTGTAAATATTAATTGACATTAACAGAAAAATTTTCAACAACATTATAAGTTAAGGATAATTTACAAATAAAAAATTCAGCAGCTTGAAAACATAAAATGTAGAACTTAAGCAACCAAAATTGCACTAATTTACAAAACTTTATAAGCTTTTAAAATACAATTTTTTTATTGAGCGATTTCGAAATTAAACTTTGGATACTCTTTACTTCTGAAATGGCACATTCTTAAAAAGTCATAAATTTGGCATATAAGGACATCTCACTAAATAAATATGAAATTAAGTATTTAAAATTTTGCACCATATTGCACAGCATTTATAATCAAACAATTTGAAAAATGGAAGTCTTCAAACCTAAAACTTAGAAATTTGAGCTTCCAAGTTTGCGTTTTACATTTAGAGACGTCGAGATAAAATAAAAAAAAGAGAATTCAACGTCCGTATCTGTATAATAAAAATTTTTTACCTTATAAAAATACCTTGAATTTTCCGAAATGCGGTTTAAACATGTTTTATAATAAAATATTCAAACATTTATTCTCTCCTATTTCTGTACAGAATCTAAGGGTTACAAATTCAAAATCGAATTAAAAATCGAAAAAAAATTAAATAAATTTCATGTTATCAAAATGAAAAAAATTCACGATAGCCCCTTTTCCGTAATTATAAAATTCAACCTTTACGATTTCATAACTTATAAACTGTGTTAATTTGAACTGAATAATAATTAGACATTTCTTATTACGTACATTTGTAAATTTTTTGTATTTTAAACTTTGAAGTAAGTTTTTGACAATTTTGCAGTTTTTTAAATTAGAATTGAATGTAACTGAAATTTATTTATGCATTTGCAAATTATAATTTTTTTTAATTATCTTAAACATAAATAAAAAGGGATAGTTCTCTTAATAAAATATTTCTCTCTGTCACATCAAGGTGTATAGAATGCCGAAAAAATGTATGTGCGATATTTGAACAGTCCCTTTATATGTAATATGTTATACGAGTAGTAGGAAAAATCTGGCAATTTTTCTTTTAGATACATTATTTTTGTACGATAATCAAATGTCGCGATACATTATGATACGAAACTATAATGCTATATTTTTTTATTTGAGCACTCAGTAAAGTATCACTCATTATTAATTCAATCCAGCTAGAAAATCTTAACATTAATATTATATTACTACAAAAGTTTAATTGTTTGCCCCATATAGGTATAGAATTAAAAGTTATTAGTAGCATCTTTTCGAATTTATAATGTCGGTAATTAGATAATGGTCTCATTGATTGGTATGATACTTATAAAAAAAACTCTTTAAACATGTATTAGAATTTAAATGAAAAGAAGTTTCTCGTTGTCCTGAAATTTCGGAACAACTAGTTTGCTCCCTTCACCAGCTCCGCCAATTTTTCGGAACGACTAAGCGCAGCCTGGATGAACTTTAAAAACAAAATTTGCTTCTTTTGTCTAATTTTCCTTGCATTGAACATTTTTTTGACAAATCCAAAAAAAATTATACGCTTACAATATTATATTGAAAATAGTCATGCCGAGTAGAAATCTCTAGCTAATACAAAAAAACTAATTTTAGTATAACCTATTTAGTCAAATCTGATTAACTCAACTGAAAAATGCGTTTTAATTTTTTTTTTTGCGTCTTATTTTTCTACCACTTTCACTTCTATCTTGAAGTAGAATTTTTCTCCAATTTCTTCCTCCCATCTGGATATATTGTATTCAAACGAATGGGACGGGTCTTGAGGGTCCATATATAAATTACTACCCAATCTCCTCCATTTTCCCTATTATTTCTGTAAAGTACGAATCATCATGAGAAATAATATTGTTTTAATTGCCTGCTTTGTTACAGATACGTATTTTAAGGCCCGTAATGGTATTTGCATATAAGTTTAATTTTTACATTGAATGAAATAAAATAGTATAATACGTCCTACATTTAGCAATTAATCTTTTCATTGCAATTAATATCTTGAAAAATGTATAATTTAATCTTAAACTAAAGATGTCTGATAAGGTGCTGCAAAATTGGAGCGGACATCGAAAGTTACATCTCTCAGATTGAGTTTCATCTTTTATAATATAAAGGTGGTAATTAAATATCAAGTTTTTCACTTTGCAGTAAAACTTTCCTATAACTGTTCTCAAGAGCGATAAAGTAAAATAGTTAAACGTGGAGCACCAACTGTATTACTTAAAAAGATTGCACTGAAGTACCAAACGAGAAATTTCATTGGCTAATTGTCAATTAAAAACACATTTTTTCCATTTTATACTATTTTTATTAGTGTTCTGCGAAAGACACATTCGAGATTAGGGTGTTCAAAATATAAAGTAATATTTTTTTCATTTTTTATTACAACTCATTTACCTTACGTAACAAACCGCAATATTTCAATCTCGATTTTAATTCGCCGTTATGGTTTTTAATGCTAATTACAAAGCTGTTTTATATAGAGTGTCTCAAATAAAATATTCAAACTGTCTAATTTTCTTGCATGCAAAATTTTTCAAAATTTTTTTTTCAATTGGAAAATATTTAGTTAGAAATAGTTATAGTTTGCATGTTTGATTTTCTAGTTTGAAGATATCTAATTAAAATTGCTAGCTCCTCAGCAAAATTATTTTTGGAGCAACAGACCGTGAAAAAAGTAGTTTTCATAACTCAATTTATTATTTTAAAAAACATGGCTATCATAATAATTTTCCTCACACAACAAAACATTTTGTTGCTTCAACAAAACTCGTTTGGAAAAACGATGTTCTTTTAATTTCTAAATTTTTGTCCTTCATGTCTCTTTGCATCCTACCCATAATATTAGTCAGTGCGGTACAACAAAAATGATAAAAATAGACTTAAGTTGTTAAGAAGGCATGAAAGTTAGTATATGCGTTCTTATTGACCTGAGCAATGTTTTAGGATAGGGTGCCAAAAAATTTAATTTTTTTTCCAATCTGGTATTTTACAAAGTAGCGGAGATAATTAACTCTTTATTTTCATTATTTATGGGGATTCTCTAGATTCTCTAAACCTGGAAATAAATTTAAAAAATAATATAAAAAAAAATAAAGAACACGCTTTTATAGCAGATCGAACCAAGAAGCAAAAATAATTTTTGAATAATAATATGTTGTCCCAACAGCAATAGATAGGCAACTAACTCGATAAAATCAATTAGTTTTCAGAAAGTTAAAAATAATAGTAAAGTGATAAACATAAAATATTTTATCATATAAAAAGCGTGGGGTGCTTTTTTATATATTTTTATGCTAACTCAAGTTTTAGAAATAGCTACTAACAAACTATCTGTAACATTTGATGTCGAACACCGTACGCTTTTTGAATGATAATCTTTTTTTTATATCTTTACTATTATTTTAAACTCTTAGAAAACAAATTGATTTTATCGAGTTAGTAGCCTATCTATTGCTGTTGAGACAACATCTTATTATTTAAAAATTATTTTTATTTTTCAATTCGATCTGCTGTAAAAGCGTGTTTTTTAGTTTATTTTCAAACTATTATTTATGTTTGCTCTTTCAGTCTTTGAATGAAAGTTTTTTTTAGTCTTTAATTCATGATCATAATACTTTTAAAAAATTTTCTAAATTTCTTTTCAAAATATAAACTTTTGAGTTCCTTTTCAATACATGTATCGGAAAGGGGATTTGGTAAATGATGTATGAGTTTTTATTAATTCACGGTCGGTATAGTAGAGTTCATAAAATATTTTTTGTCTTCCCGTCTTTTTAAGAATTTTTGACGTCTTAAAGTGGTTAAAAAAAACTTTGAAAGATTCCATACATCCATACAAGGTAAAGCTAATAAAAGCGTGTTAAAAATAAAAAATGCATCAAAAGTCAGACAATTTTCTGAAATGCAAAAATCGTTGTTTCTTTTTCAAAAAATATTTCAGATACTAAAAAATTTTTTAAATTGAGGTTCTTCTTATTCAAGAAATACACAAAAAGTTCCTTTTCCATTTTTCGATATTTTAACGGTTTTTTAACATTTCCAAAAATTTGTATTTTTCGGAACATAGCTGTATATTCTTTTCTGACTGTTAGAAATATTTTTAAAAATATATATATGAATGAAATGAAAACAAAAAATTAAAAAATTGTTTTAAAAACTACATACACATCTGGGTATTATTTCTAGCCTGTTTTATAAATGAGACATGAATGTTCTGCTGCTTTAAAAAAAATATTAAGTTAAAGTTATAAAATCCTATAAATTCATCTATATTTTTAGAGTGATATTTTCATTAAAACTACATTCTACATAGAATAAAGGTTGGGTTAAGTGTCGTGTCAGTAGCCGGATTTCCAACGGTTGTTCAGTTACCGGGTACCCAAGTACCCCTTATGGTCTTTGAACCAACCCCCAGCCAGTTACATTGCGGCAAGTCCCATTTGCGGGAAGTCACACTATGGAAAGTCACATTAGGGCAAGTCACATTTGTGGTAAGTCACATTGCGGCACCCTTCATTTTAAAAATATAAGGTTTACAAAAATACGGCAAAAATGCGATAACTCACATATGCGGCTAGTCAAACTTGCGGCAACTGACTCTCAACAACAATAATTTAAAAAATTGTAAAAACTTATTTAAATATTAAATAAGCGCGAACTTATCTTAATAATGAGGATCCGAGAGAAATTAGAGATTTTTTAAACAGAAGAGCCAAGAATTTTGAGTTTGAATTTCGAATGAATACTTAAGTACCTAGTGACTGACAAAACGGTTAATTAGGATAGGGTATGGAGTTATGGGTGCGTTATATTAGTTGGAAGGACGGAAGCGAGGACGGAAGGGTATCTGATATGTTTCTAAAAAGTTTTTATTCTAATTTGAATTTCACACTATTTACTTCAAATTTACTTTAAGTTCTATTGAAAATTTGTTTAAATTTAAAGTTCATATATCAAGGTAAAATTTTTAATATCTTGAAATAAGGGTATCAAGGAAAAAATTCTGGATTTTGACAAAAATAAGCGTCACTAACATTCCTATCTAGATCAATTTACATAAAAACAACACCCCAGAGATAATTCAGGCTGTATTGAAAAAAGTTTTATTTTTTTAAATTTGCAAAAAACGATGTTTATGTGAAGAACAAGTTAAAAATACAAATAAAAACAATGTTACCAATTTTTTTCTATTAAAGAATAATAATCAAGTGACTTCTTATACTTTATTAACCAGTCAGAAAGGGATACAACTATATTCTTCTTAACCTGGAGAAGCCCCCTCCCTGAACGTAACACGTATTTTGCAAATGACGTTTTGCGAAAAAATTCACATTTTTTGAAATATTAAACAAACGGTTCAAAATATTAAAAAATTCAAACAGAACGACTTTTATTATAACCTTTTTTCCGTATCTCGCATATTTTTGAAAAAAGACCCAAATTTTTGCTTTTCAGAAAGCAGCCAATATTTAGTTAATTTATTTGTTTTTTTTACAAACTTCTTCCCGCATAAAAAAAATAGGGAATCCCTCACAATAATAAAAATAAAAAATTCTATTATCTGTATTATTTTGAAAGATATCAAATTAAAAAAAAAAAATGCAAACGTTTCTTGACCTCTTGTCCTAAAACTTTTTTTAGGTAAAAGTAACTAATATACTGAGTTTTATGCCTTCTAAGCAAATTAGGCCTATTTAAGGTATACTGAAACAACAATATTAGCGAGTAAGCTAAGGTAGATTCCATGCAACCTTTTTTTTTATTAATTTCAATAAAATGATATTTTTTAATATAGTGCGTAACAATAATAAATTCAATGATTTTACGATAATTCATTATAATAAAAGAAGGTGTTTCGGGTTGCAATTGTGAGCAAAACTACGAATCTTGCCGACGTTTCGTGAACATTGCACTTTACATCTTCATGGCTGACGTGGTTGGCCAGAGCGCTCCACCGTGGAGACTAGTCGAACTTGATTAGCCAATGAAATCGTTTTAAAAAACTCGGGAAGACGAAAAGCCAAATCGAATTCATATTACATCCGTTGCCAGTATTGATTTTATTAAAGTTTATTAAGATTTTGATCGCTTCTCTATGTTTTCTTGGAAATATATTGTATGTTTTTGCGATGTCGGTTGTTTTGTCAAATAAAATGCTATATCCAGTTTAGACATAATGCTCAGCTAGTGCTGATTGCGTGAAATGTTTTAGCCCGACTTTACTCTCATGCTCCTATGCACGTTTGCTCACCGCTCTTCCGGTTTCTCCACTATAGACTTCGCTACAAGAGCAAGGGATTTGATACAATACTCCCGGATCACTGAGGGGTGACTTTTTATCTTTAGGGTTGTTGTTTGTGTAATCGTTCTGTCTTAGGATTTGTTTAATGTTTTGCAATTCCATTTGTAAGTTATTTTC
>JAUELO010000072.1:559332-571641 GCA_032357855.1 Amphibolips quercusostensackenii | reverse complement strand
TTTCTAATCGACGGAACGAGCACAATTGCTGTTGCAATTGTTCCACTGTATTTTGTACTCGCGGGGACACAAAGCGCAACGCGAAGCGCGTCTCCTGGCGCTGTAACATACTTGCTATTTTTACACTGAATATTTTAATAAGAATTGCATACTGTAGTCAAAATCTCATGACGTACGGTTCTAGTCGATCGAGGGCGCGAGTATAGCGTTCAGGGTGAATCAAAATATGTATATCAAAATTTAAGACAAGAGGTGCTTTGAAATGTTTACTACTAGACCGCTCTGTGATTGGTCCTTTGCTATTTGTTTACTTGTAAGAAGGAGATAATGATTAATAAAGATGTTATTCGATTCGTAAACTTGGACCATTTAGTCTCATCTCGTGTGTGCATTTCCTTTCTGAGAAAATAGGAGGTTAAAAAAGTACATTAAAAATGTTGATTAAAATCAATTTTTCTCTTGCGGCGAAAAGCCATAATCTTTGATATTTATTCAAGAGTCTGAGAGTCAGTTCAATAATAACGATTGCTCATTGCGGTTTCAAGTCTGCTGATGTAACGCACAGTTTTTAAGAAGGTATGCAAGTTCAAACAATATCACGAGTCCAGTGAAGCGAATGTAGATAGAGATAAAAGTGTTCCTGTTACAAATTACTTCTATGAAAGTTCTTTTGCTTATAATTACTTTCAAGTGCAGTAATTTGTAACTGAATTTCACAGTGTATTTTATATCTGTAATGTAATTTGTAACTTAAAAGCTAAGTAGATTATAAATTCATATTACGACTATTCTTATTTTCTTTCCTTTTCTATCATTCTCTGGAAATACTAACTGAGCATAATTAAGTAGATAATTAAAAGATTAAAGAATAATAAAGTAAACCAGTAAAAGAGTAAATAATTAAATCACATTACTAACGAGTTCCATATCTATATCATTGAACTAAAATAAAATTAGCATGTGATATGAATCTTAATTACTAATTTTGGATATTCTGAAGTTTAAAATTAAAAATCTCATGCATAAATGTAATAAATTTTGTACAATTTAATCAAAGATACACATTGCACACTATGCAAACGTCAAAATATGAAGCGATCGACTCGAACGCGATGACAAACGCAATTTTCGAAACTACATCTAACGAAAATGTAACGCTACAAGAAATAGGTCGTAACATATTATTTATTCCGCGTAGGCTTTCAAAAGCAAGCCACAAGTCGGTGGAAATTATAAATATTGAATATTTAAAGGTAAATAATATTTATTACTCGGTTACTGTATGTACTTTAATGCTCAGTGCCCAAATCCGTCAAGGGAACTACTCAAATACGAATCACGTAATTCGAGTGGTCCTTCTATTAATAATTCGATTTTATTATAAAATTGAGCAGTCGACGACTCATCTTCACATATGCTTCAGGACGAGATCGTAAGCATGGTCTGGCCCTTGTGGGCCCCCCGCAATAACGACAGACTGTCGTCTCAACTCTAGCGCAATGTTACCCCTCTAGTATTTTTCTTCCTCAGGAAATCCTATATACACGAAGTAATTAATACTGGACAAACTGTTTTCTGAATGATAGTCTGACTTTCCCGTCCGATCGACATTATTCTTCTTCTATGTTTAAAACTAGCAGATTCTAAAAGGCGAGCTAGCGGGTGTATAAAAAATTGATCCCTTACGTCACTGAAAATCTTATGTTAGTGTGTAGGTTCAGTCCACTGATTTCGTCTGAAACGTGCTGCAGGCATATTTTTAAAAATCTGATTTTTAAATATAGCAAACATTAGTTCATTTAGAGTTTATGTAGCACTTTATGGTGGATTAATTATTGTTTGTTTAATTCAAATAACATTCAAATGTGGGACTGTCTGCCATCACTATGGGATAGTGGGGGGGGGGAGGGGTGCACAACGGTCAGACTATACATACGATCACGTCCTGACAAAAGTATGGGGACGAGTGGTGGATCGCCCTAAAATTGTTCTAGCAAATATTGATTTAAACCATTTTGTTGGTTTATATGTTTTTCTGATTTCAGCGTTTGTTGCATAAATTTTAACGTAATGAAACTTTATATACTAACATATCTTCTAATTTGTGTTTGTAACATATGGAAAAACTATACTTTAAGGTATTGATTATTAAAATAAATGCAAATAAAAATTAAAGAGGTTAAGGAAGAGCACCACTCGAGTTTATGTGGTTTTTGGTAAGAGATTTTTAAATGTATCTGATAAATATGGAAAATTGTGCTATATGAATTCAGAGGAGGCCTCACGCGACGTGCATTCAGGTATCTGCACGGGAAAGGCTTTCTTGTCACTTACGTGCCATACTTTAAATTTCTGATTCTGTACCAATCTTGCAATTTGATGTTTTTTCCAATCAACTTGAGTTATTCATCGAATTTTTTGTCTCAGTTACAAATACAAAATTCTTTTAATTATTAGAGAAATACAAATACAGTGTCGAGAAAATTCGAAAACATATATCTTTAGTTACTTGCATAAGTTTTAATTTTCAGTAGTATTTAATGTATCGAAATTAATTCTTGATGAATTATTAAATTATTTTAAGCAGGAAAATTCAAAGTATTAGGAATGAAGATTCAAGAAAAAATTCATTTTATACAATTTCTACCACGAGGAAGACTTTTTAATCGACAAAATGACACCGAGAAAAATGAGTCTGCTGAAGTTCCAGAGTTTTTATTTTAAATAGGGTAAGCATGTCTTTTCTGTAAAGCTTACCAAATTTTCTGCAGAGTTTACAGAAGTTTCAGTAATTTCACAAATTTACAGATACTTTCTGTGAAGTTCACAGACTTTTTTATGAGAATTCACAGTTTAAAGATATAAGCTTGACAGAAAAGTTACGTAAATGTTACAGAAAATATCCGTACATCTAAAAAATTACTGGAAATTCTGTAAATTGTGTAAAAATACGGTAATCTTTAAATAAAAGCTATGCCGTACCTATTTAAGTTGAAAGTCCTGTAAGTTTAGCAGATTTTTTCTGCGTGGAGCCACCATTAATTTTAATTTCATAATTTTCAAAAATTTTAATAGAAAAAAAATTATTTAATACTTTATCTCAAAACCTAAAAACATTTTGTTATTATTTTTACCATAGTGTGTAATTTCTCATCTAGTACGGCGGCCCCTTTCCGGATAAAACCGAGACAAGCGCTGCTTAACTTCGATGATTGAATGGAAAGCCTTATACAATGCATCCAAGCGGAGAGGAAAAAATTGACATCTCTCTGGTATTAATTTTTTTATAAATTACAGTTTCACTAAAGTCTCACCTTAAGAAAAACAAAAGTTTTCTCATTGGTTTACCATGCGGTGAATTTGAAACAAAAAACTCTGTAAAAATAAAAAAATAATTAAAATCAAAAGTATAAAAGAAAGTTTTAATTCTAAACATCGACAAGAAAATCATGAAAATCCAACAAACAGTTCTATAAATCTGAATTGGTCTATTGATACTTAATGAATTAATTCACTTGAAAGGTTAGGAGCATTTTGAAAATTTGTATTTCGAATATAAGTACCGACACCTTGAATTTGTCTTACTTCTAACAAATAAAATGCAACTTATTCTTTCACCTGAAAGGCACAATTTTTTAGTGGTTGTCGACGTTCATAGAAACTATTAATTTAAAATAAATTGGACATTAAAAAATTGACATTTTTCCGGTAGTTATCTATTATATTTAAAAAATTAATTTTTAACATTTTCTCTTTCTGAATTGAGCTTCTGTAATGCACAATTTCGATGTATCTGTAGCATTGATAATAGTAGCATTGATAATAAGTTATCAAAATTTAAATTAATCTCTGAAATACCGGGACAAAAAAATTTGTGGGGTAAAACAATATTTTTAAAATAATTTTTGCATTCTTACGTTATTGTGTATTTAAGAAAACTAGGTTTGTGTACAGGAAACAAATGTGCGTAACTGACCACTAACATAAAAATGAATAGCTATTCTCAAATATGATTTTACCGTAAAAACTTATATTTTTTGCTCCTCTTTTTATATAATTAACAATTAACCACATTTAATTGGTGTAGAATCACATGTTTAAGATGTAGCAATTGCTAGTAAATTTTTTATTTTATTATTTATGAAAGTAGTTGACAAGAAAGACTTTAAGGACTAAAGCGATCAAGGGAACAGTTTTCCAGATAGAAAAAGAAGTGAGTGTGAATGTGCGAATGTTAGTGTGATCGAAGGAATAATAAAAAAAAGTAGAGAAGGAAAGAGTAAAATTAATCGATACTAATTTATTTTGGCTCATTAAAATCGTACAGTACCGCGTGCCTTCTATGACTTCCAATCCATACTAACAAAATTTTCTACACACGTTGCAAATTACGCTATTATATCTACGTGATCGAATCAAGATTTTACTTCGCGACTTAAATATCACACGACCACTCTTATCGGCTTCAGATTATTATAGAGGCTATGTGTGCGTTTTCGATGCGTCGAAAAAAAAATCGTATTTAGCTTCATGCTAGAAAATTCTAGCAAAATGTGCCGATTGTAATTATCTATTCTTAATGAAGTTACCGAGATTTTTGAGAGAAAAACGATTATTAATAGACAAAAAACTTTTTTTATACAATTATATATTTATGCATGGGCGAATTAAAAAATATTTCATTATATAATTATGTAAATTACATTACCGTCGGATAGTATCGGACCACTAACCGGGAGACCTATCAAAAATTTTCCTTGACTTTGAGTGGTGACAGCTTCGTCCAGGATATAGATGAAATGATTTATTGAAACAAAAAATGAAAAGCTCATTAAATTCTGAGTTAAATGAGCCCTAATTGAAATAATTTTACCTTGTGGGTATTGAATTATCACGTGAGAAAGGCAAAAATAAAATTTCGATTTTCAAGGAATTTTGTACTTCAACTTCAACTTTTAAATTTAGCATGCTTGCACATAAAAATGATTATTTCATGAACCCGTAAAGATTCTTAAATAATTTATAGCTCAAATGAAAGGTAAAATTCTAAAAATCACTTTCGTAAAATATCAAATTAAGAAGACATTGGCTAGTATTACGGAATTTCCCGTAAAATCTAACCGGTCGAGTATAGCGCTGGAGCTGGTATTACGGAATTTTTCATAACTTTAGCCCTGAACAAGCTGGAAAAGGGGCTAATCTCACGGAAAATTTGGTACCAGACTGTCTATGCAGTTCGAATTAATATATTAATTTTATTAGCTTCTGTCAGGAATTGAAAGAGAAGTACAAAATTCATTATAAATCGGAATTTTGTTCTTTTCCTTTCTCACGTGATAATTCAATACCAACAAGGTCAAATTACTTTAACTGAGGCTCAGTTAACATATAATTTAATGAGCTTTCCATCGGTTTTTAATAAATATTTTATTATACAATCTGGACTGCGCTCATTACCTTTCAAAGTCAATGCTTGTTTTTAAGGGGTTATCCCATTAGTGGTCCATAGTGTCTATATTATCCAATTGTTTTAATAATTAAAATTGAAAACATTTTGAGTTTTGTTGATTTTTGAAATCTTTTAATAGGATAAGTTTGCTTACGTATAATAGCGAATAAAATATATAGACGATGATTGAGAAGCTTAATATTTGGATAAGTTTGATTAAGAGGAGAGAATTGCTTTTTCTTATTGTTATAAAATTGAAAAAAAAAGAAGAAAAAATAAAAGGAATACAGCTGTGATGCTTCACAATAAACAAGAATACTTGAAATTCTTCTACCGTAAAATTATATATAACCTTAAATTCAGAGATTAGATTAAAATCAGCAAAAAAACCATACGTTTTCCTAAATTTATTCAAGGTCTAAACAATTATAAGTTGAATTATAATGTTGTATAAATTATATTTTGAATTTCGATTAAGTCTATTGTGACGTATTTATATTTTTGTTGTGAAGATGAGCTACCGCTAAGATAAGCACATTACAGAGTTTAGATAAAAATGTCTGTAATCATGTTTCTTTTCGAAACCAGACATTTAGGCGTGCATAATTGGAGAAGATAATTGTGGACTGATAACAATGACCTCAATATTATGAGCAAGATATTTCTGCTAAATTATTTAATATTCAAGTTACGTGTACATTTTTTTAGACTATTGTCATTGCTTTATTAAATATTTAAATTATTTAAAATTAAACTTTGAATTAAAAAATCAAATGTTGAGCAAATTCTTACCATTCCTAATCAATTTATTCAGGGTACAAGAAACTCCTCGCAATCATACGCAATACTTTCATTATCGCTGGCAAGACTTTTACGACGAAGTACGCACAGTTTTTTGTAAATAAACTAAGATTATAAATTACAATTGTAAGCGAGGAGGCATGGGTGCGCAAAAGTGCACAAAGTAATGCTCATATGATTGTGGTATCCGTTGAACATGCTCAAACGATGGGTCGCTGTTTATTTCTAATAAAATCTGGCACCCTAAGCAATCACATGTTGTATGAATATTATCACCGATGTATAGTCCAATTATAAAATAGTATTCTAATGCCACATCACAAAACTTATCGATTTCCAGTCGTATGAGATGACCATTTTTAGCTCTGTAAAGAGCGACTCTAAAATGATGTATTGATGTAGAAAGTTGTGCTCTAAGCTGTTCCTCTAGTACTGCTTTTGCAAGAAAAAATCCTTGTGTAAAAAAAATTGCTGTAGCTTAAGCTAAGATCAAGCTAGGCGCTCAAACGAGGCACTAGCTTAGATTAAAACGACAAATAACGCCAGAGTGGCTAGAAAAGAATCCTAGAATTCCAAGAAAAAGATCAAGAGCGGTTCAGTAATATTTTGAGCAATAGGTTTAAAATTTTAACAATTACTATGGAACAAATCGACATGTCTAAATAAAAAGGTTGCATTAAGGAATGACTAAATAGGAAGGTTCGAACCTTGTGATTTGGCTGCATCGAATTCTTTTACAAATAATTTTTTCAGAAGGAATAAACGTGCAAATCTCTCCTAATTAATAATTTTCAATTGTTCTGTAGGGTAATACAGACATAAAAAGAAGAACATATTTCAAAGGAAAGATCCTGAACATTACTATAATCATCTGTAGATTTTTTGATGAACTTTTACAGATTTAGCAAAAAGTTAAATGAGACAAAAAATAACTTTAACACTTTAGCAAAGAGGTTTTATGTTTAAAAATGTTTTTAACATTAAACCTTAAGTACTTCGATAATAGAGCCACAGCAACAAGATTCGTTTGAGACTAAGGGCAGTTGCTTCTCGTAGTATTTTAGTAGATGGATCAGAATCCAAAATCTTTTTACGACGTTAGGTTTTGCTGAATATTAAGATTAAACAAGCTTTTGCTAGTTTTTTTTTTGCATCGTAGGGCATTACCGTGACTTCTTACAGACTTCTAATAGGGCACAAATTAAAGGCGGCACTTATACTTTTAGACAATTGTCAATGAATACATGACGGAGTGGCGTCTGGTATTAGGGAAACAATAAATGTCACTACGAGATCTACGACCACGATCTTTATCGAAAGTATTGATCCTGAAACAATTGGAGGTATAAGTTATCCGGCACAATACTTTTGGCAACACTAGAAGACAATTGAGTCGGGAAAATCGCTTTACTAAAATCCGGAAAGACAATACGCACTTGGCACCACTAATTCGAAATAAGAATACTTCGTAGAAGAGTATGAGCTTCGTCTTTTGAATGCATAATTAATTGCGAGCACGGCACAAAAGAGACTTTTGTCTTAATTTTGTTTTTTCACGACGTCTTCTAGTAAAAGTCAAAACCAGACCGACCGACCCAGGTTGGAATCCTGAATCAGTAATAGTCTTAATGTAAAGGAATGTAGCGTGTTGAGCTCGGTTTTGAAAACTGGCCTGGAGTGTACCCCACGAAAGTCGGAAGTGAACTAAAAACAGAAAGCTGGATACAACTCAGCCAAACAAGCAATCTACTACACTAAAAACGACTACCGCGATACACCAGTGCTCGAGAGTTGATAAGCAACAGATTCTGAGAACTTATTAGAAAAAGTAAGCATTTAGCAATTATGAAATTCATTTTAGATATCAACTAGATCAAATTAAATTAAATCAAAAAAAGTATACACAACCATCACATTGAAAAAAACGTTTCCGTTGCCTAAACCGTCATTTTTTTCCAAAAACTGATATGATTGAAAAAGATTTCTAAATTAAATTTAGCGTCCAAAACTCTGCGAAAACATTTACTGTTTTCCTCTGGTCCAGTGTAATAGATGTGGAAAAATATTAGACATTTGATTTATTAAATTTGATTTGCGGTCATGAAGACTACTGTCATACTTCAAAGCTAATAGGTTACTTTTGGTCATGTCTAACCCTTTTCTCAATATGTAAAAGTGCACAAAATTTACTAGGATTGGCGAGAGTTAAAGGCAAGATTTTGAAACGATGATTTTGCTGGAAAAACCTTGGAATTTGACGGTAACACATTTTTTTAATTGTCCGATAAAATAACTTCAACGTAGGCGAATTAAATGCCATCGAAACTTGCAAACTGTTATTTGAATATCATAAAATTATTTTCTAAACAGATTTAAATGAAATTTGTTTACTGCGGAATCATTTCTTTTGAACTATGAAATAATATTTTTTTCCAATAGATTGTTTCTCAAAACAATTGTCGTTGTTATAATCACATGTAATAAACAAATACACATATATCACAGTTTTAAACAAAGAAAAGTGTTCTTTTCTATAGTTTATTAATGTTTTTAAAAATTCTAATAGAGGAATTAACGGATCAATTTCTAATACTTACAGGGTTTTTCTCCTTGACAAAATCATTAATTCTCATCTTAAGAATTATATCTTGCCGAGATTAAGAATCTTATAAGTTAAAGAAGGCTAAATCAGTAATTTCTTTTGTAAGAATTGATAAATATAATAAAATACATACCATATTTTTCCCATTTTACTGTTTCATTATGCTGGTTAACTCTTTTACTTTTTTTGGTCTCTCTTTTTACTAACTTTTAAACCTCTTCTTTGCTAGCCTTCTTCACCTCTTCAGAAAACTTTTCATTTTTCTACTTTTTTCATCACGCAACCTGATATTCTCTTTCTTTCTCCTGTCTTCTCCTCTCTTCTTCACCACTACTTTTTCGTTTTCTCTAGTTTCTCGAATCCCTTCTCGCTTCCTTCTTCTTCACTTTACATTCCTGATCCCAGCCACTTCCATTCCCTCCTTCACTAACTTATTTTCTAACTGTGCACTGTTATAATCTGTTTATTTTCCTATCATTAATTTCAACACCTCGTTTAAATTACCTTTCCCATTTTTACATTCCTGACTTTTTTCTTGAAATGTTCTTTTCCTTCTATTAACTAATTTCTTCTGCCTGCCTTCGTCCCCCTACCTTATTTTATCCTTATTACTATTTTTTTCTCTCTCTAATGTCACTCGCATGGAAATGTGATCCGAATTTATATGATCCCCTACCTCTACTTTCTTGACCTTTGATCTTAGCTCGTCATCTACTATTACATAATCAGTTAGCATTTCCTTTTTTTCTCCTGAAGGTGTGAAGTTCCCTTTTTTATCCATCTTTATATTTCCTTTTGAGATAAACCATTCCATCTCCTTCAAGCTCTTTAGCAATTTCATTCCTCATTAAGACCAACACATTTACATTTGTTCTGACAGTCAAGCAGTACTTAGGGCTTTTTATCTGAGGAGTTTACTTCTAGAATAGTCTAGAGTTACCTTCAAGATCTTCTTGAGGTTGTCGGTGAAAACTAGTTAGGTCTGAGCTAAGTTTCCGGTCATGAAGATACTAAATTCAATGAGAAAGCAGATGCAATAGTTGAGATAGAGGCTTAACAGCCTCTGATTTATCGAAGACCCAGCTGCGGAAGAGAACCAAAAGAATCATGCATTCGCAAAACTTCATAACTGGTACATGTACCAAGAGGACTATTGTGCACTTGCACCTAGAGAAAGGCAGATTAGTGTCGTAGTAGAAATGACTACTGGACACAACGCGTGGTTTTTCCTGAGAAGACAGCTCATCACATACTCTGTAAATGTGATCCACTGCTACGGGAAGATATTGCCTACTACTATAATAAGAAATCTGAGCGTGGAATTAAGTTTGTCAGTAGAAAGCAATTCGTAATAGTTGAACCGCAAGTTAAAATATCAATAATATCACACATTCTGCCCTTTCAGTTTAATTGTAATTTCCTGTTATTGAGATTTTTAAAAAACTAATACAAATAAATGTTCAAAATAAATTATTAACATCACCGTACAATAAAGTATTGTAGCCCTCCACAATAAGCTCAAAATATTTGTACATCCTGCATTTTAGGTGCTAAATACATTCTTTATACTGACCACTTCGTTAAATAAGACAAAATTATATTATATAACCAATTAATCATAACTAAAACCTAAATGAGAAAATTTTCATCGCCACACTGGTTTTGGTAAAATTATATCAACTGCTCAAAAATTTATGCTTCACTTTAAACGTAAATATCTTTGCAAAATCAAAAACTACGACTTTCAACAGAATAATCTTTTGGAAGTTCAGAAGATTTTTCATTATAATCATAATTGATGATATCTTCCGCATTCAGCTCATCGACAAATCCTAAAATTTTGGAAAATTCCTTAAATTAATTGCAGATATTATTTCTTTATTCCTACTCAATAAAAGAAAAGCAAATAACTCTTAATAATAATACAATTTTTAAATAATGGTTATGATATACAAAACAATTATAGATAAAGCAGTTTCAAAATGGTCATACTATCAATGATGATTCACCTTGACCATAGGACTTAATATTAATGCTAAAATCTGCTAGAATACTTTTCATAATGGTTATATTTGAAAATTTCAAAAGAAGGGGATATAAAGAATTATTTTAAAATTTTCGATCGAACATAAATTTCGGCATACAGGCTTAATTTTCTAAAAGATGTCTCATCATTCAGGTTCTTTTTCTAAATTTTGTAATTAGTAATTTTTCTAGACGTGCAAGAGAAAATGTTCTTTTTTCATACCTGTCATTTGAGATAGCTGTGAAGATCTTATAAAGCGTGTTGAGACAAATTATAATCCCGTTATATTTTTAAAAAATTTTAATTAATCCCGTTCAATTATAATCCCGTGTGTCCTTTGACTAGCCACTACATAATTTCGACTTCAGATATGAGGTGAAAATGCGGGCCAGATGCTGGTGGGTTGAAGGAAACTTTTTCCACCAGAAGGACTTGATACCATCTAGTCCCGGAGTCAAATACTTCTTTATGCCTGTTAATACTTTTTTACCTTATCGGTAGTGATAGGTGGACATGGTCCCTCAGGTGTTATGAGAGAACTGCACAGCTCATTAAATCTATCAATGTTCTTTAAATTTTCTTTCATTAGATGCTGGACTTCGTTGACTTTTGTCCGAAATGCCTCGACCTCCTCTAACTTGGGTGGGTGGTCAAGTAACTGGAGGGTCTTGGAAGAGTCAAGATGAGTCAGAGAAAAACTGGTGATTTTCTCTAAAGCACCTTTCTCTCTGTTCTAAACTTTTCCTAACGTTAGATAGAACCCGTATTCTGCAAAACAAAATGCTGCCTGTTGGTCAGTAGCTATAACTTGATAATTGTGTAATGACGGGTCCGCAGTTTGTGCGCCTATTTTGGTGCTGAGTTGATGCATTTGTCTTTTAGTCTTATGATCAGCCGTTGGTTTTGTTTTACGATTTGAATCCGCTAAGGTTTTTCGTGCATTATACTACAATTGATTGTACAGAGGTTGGATTCTTTGGAAAAATCTCTAAGAAGTTCGTCATATAGTTCAGGCAGATCTTTGGGTTTTAGAGGAACCTGGATGTTTATATTTCTTCTCATCTTAAAGCATTGCTCTTTCTCCATTGGATGCCTGCCCGCAGCTTGTCTCAGTATCGCCTCTCTTTCTCTGCCGCGTGCTTGTTCTGGCTGTGCTTGAGTAGGCGCTTCGCGTACATAATCCCTTTTACGGCTCCCCCAACTCTAGGGTTGTGGGCGTTGTTGTCTGACCCATCGTCAAGAGTCATGCGCGTTTAATTATTTTCAATTTATTTTCAATTTAAAAAACTTAAAATTCAAAGTTTGACATTTTTGAAGAGCTACAATTTTACAATCTTGAATTTTGAAAATATAGATACTGAAATTTTTAATTTTCAAGATTAGATTTCAAAAGCGGGGGATCAAGAAAATAAATACGCTACGAAGCAACAC
>JAUELO010000072.1:347458-362930 GCA_032357855.1 Amphibolips quercusostensackenii | reverse complement strand
ACTCGTCCTAATCTTGGGCATCTTAAATGGTCCACACCCCACCACTACTCATGCCGACCCCTTGTCCAACGCCCCAAAAGAAACACGCATCCTATTGGTGGTTCTAAATATTCTTCAATGATAAAAGTTTATTCTTTAAAACTTTTAGGCACTAGTATCGCAAGTTTTGAAATTGTTTGTAACAAAAATCTGAAAATTCATATTTGTCATTCTTCTCGAAAAATATTAATTTAGAAAAAAGGATAATTATAAAAAGTATGTGTTTCGACGAGATCTACAACTTTATTAAAAACATTTTTCAACTAGGGTCTAAAAGGAACCCTTAGGCCAAGTATCAAGTCAATATTCTTGGGTGACCTTTTCGGAAGTATACGTTTTTTTTATTAGGCTGGTATTTTTAAAAGAAAAAAATCCCGTGAAAAAAATTTCCTGTTTTTGACGAAAGAATCCACTATTTTTCCTATAATTGAACTGCTGAACCACTGTGACCCCTGATATCGTTAAAACGTAAATCTAATGAGATCGATCGAACATTCTCATATTTATTTAATATCGTTGTGATTAGCGTTAATGCTGTTCATTACTTTTTATTTTATAGTAAATAAAGAAATTAAATTGGTTCTATTACGCAAAAAGATATTTTAATATGACAAAATATTTAAAAAAAATTTAATTTAATTTATCTTTCTAATAAATCACTGAAAATGTGCATGTGAATAAGAATATATACATTTCAGAAAGTATTCTATTCAATAACTTGTAACACGTTTTAATAGTACTTTATTCAGTTTAATACAAACACAATGTTCATTAATAGAAATAATACTTAAATATAGTAAAAATGATATAGATTGAATTAATTGTTTTTTTCTGAATAAAAAATGTATTGCTAAAATCTTGAAAACAAGGTTTTATAATGATTAGGCATCATTCGCATACTACGTGACGCGTTTTTCTTTTGTTTATATCGTTGTATCCTTTATAACTTCACGAAAATTGTGTTCTCATCTTTCTTTAAACAAAAGAAAAACGGTTTACGTAGTTTATGAACAATCCCTTATTAGATTAGCGACATTATTTTATTAGTTAAGGAACATGCGATCCATGAACCAAGACTCATTGATCATGTAGCTGAAGTGTCGTTCAATCTGTTTCTGTGCTTTCGAATGGTTAGCAAATATCGTGAAGAAAAGCGTTCTGATGGTATCGATGATACCGGAATGGCCAGGTAGTTAGTTACGCGCCATTCTATCAAGTCGTAGATACTGCTGTCGATGATCCTTCCACCACTTCAAAACATCAACTGTTGAAACTGCCCTTTCATTTGCTAAGTACAAATTGATTTCTCGTTTCCAGTCACTTTCATTTGTGATCACTGAAGGTTCTTCTTTCTCTTTATTGTACAACCAGAACAAATCGAGTTCTTCGTCGTCAGAATTGGATCCATCCTTAGAATTCTGATCAGACATATCATTGGGAAAACAAACCTAGGTTTCATATATTTCAAAAAGATTTTTTGGTAACGATCCTTAAAATTTACTATTTCTGAAGCAGGTGTACCGTACTCAGAACTGAAGATTGATTTGCTAGAGACGTAGCTTACACTTCTCTTCCCCATGAAGTCTTTGCAAAACGTTTCCAGCTTATAATGCCTTGGATCTAGTATCAACACTAACCAGTAGATCTAATGTTTTTGCTGTAATGTTTAAGCAGTTTTGCTGATCTTGCTTTTAAAGCTTTCAGCATTTTTTCTTCAGCTGGACTCCTAACCTTTTTCTGTAAAGTTTTGATAGATCTTTCCATCTTATCCAATAACTAATAACATATTGAAACCAACGGCAACCAAATTCACAGTCGGATACTTATTTTCTCCATTAAACGCTATTACTTAAGTCACTGATAATCAGCTTGCGAAGATGCATTAGTTTGTGTCAATAAATTCATTGCTTGTGGTATGCGAATTTGATATTGTCAAGGCTCAGTTCTTTTAATATGCTTTGCACAGATATGTTCAAAATGTGTGCATAGCAGCGGAAATGTTGATTCCCATTATCAGTGATCATGAAATAAGGTAACTCAATTATGAATCTCGTGTTTGCTAAAGTATTGTCAGCAGTTATTCTTAATGCTTTATGTCATATTTCATGATTTTTGACGGTGTCGTATAAATATTTGGTGACATCTTTTTTAGCATGAGCTCCATATGAAGGATTGAAATCAACAACTACAGATTGCAATACCCGTTCATCATCAATAAAGAGGCCAGTAATTCTGGTGTATCCACGTTGGCCACAGAAAACGAATCATCTAGTCGACGGGTTCAGATAATGGGTAAATTCTGGTGTCTCATTGTCATAAAAAAAGTGAACGGTAAATACTTCTTCGCAACCCAATCCACCACTTTTTCGTTAAATATTTCTTGCTAAAACTTCTAAAAAATATTTAGATTTATGTAATTTTAGCAAAAATTAAATCGCAATTTGCTTAATAATCGCAAAATATATAAGAGTGAAAAAAATATTCAAAAAGTCAAACTGAATTTTCTACTGAAGAAGATAAATGTTAAGCCAAACATGAAATAGTTTAATTTCCAGTTAAGATATTTATATGCAACAAAAAAAACGAATTTTAAATAAAATAGTTGAATTTTCGAGCAAATAAATTAAGTTTCAACTAAAGTAATTAAACTTTAACCAAAAAAATAAATTTGTAACCCAATAGTTGCATTTTGAACGCAAAAAATGAATTTTCTACAAAAAAAAAAACAAACAATTTTCAACAAAATAGATGAATTTTTAGAAAGATAGTAAAATTCTGGACCAAACAGATGAATTTTTCATCATTCGCCAGTTGAAAGTCAACTGATGATTATAACATATCTTTAAGTGAAGCTGTTGGTTGAAATTCAACCACTTAATGGACTTTATAAGTTAATTTAGGACAAAAATTTTGTTGACTTTCCGTCAAAGCTTGCGTTTTAGTGTTAGTGCATCGCTGCATCGCATTTGGCGCACGCCTTCTGCCAGCACAAATTGAATTCCAGAGCGCATGAATGGAAATCATCTTAAACTCAACATGCCTGTTAGATAATCATTATATTACTCGTGTATCAGATAGGAGACACTCATTTAAGTTCCATTTCTGGTTGAAATTAAGTAACTTAATTGTATACAAGAATTAAAATCAGCTACATTTATAATTCGTCATCTTATATTATTGTGTATCAAAAAAGATAAATTTTTGACAAAAAATGGGATGTTTAAGTTTTAAGTTGAAAAAATTAATTTTTAATTTTAAAAAATCTGCCCGCCGTGCGGGCACATTCTCATCGAGCGCTACGCGCCTGGCTCGCTTCACTCACAAGTATAAGTGCGCTTAGGGCGCGCGTCTGTCGGGTCTCGCGCTTCATGCTCGAAAGTGGGTTACCTCGCGCTCGGATATTTATTCTTTGCACCTAGAATGCTTGAATGAAACTTGATCGAAAACATATCTTTCAGATCCCAGTATATTCATGCATCTTTATATTCTGAATTTTCTACGTACTTAAGTATAATTAAAGATTGAATTTTTCAAAGCTCTCTAGGCTTTGAGGTACACATTTTCATCGTGACACTCGCGCTACGCGCTCGATTTTTGACACATTTTTAAATGTGGTAAGCTACAATCCTTTCTTCAGACATTCTTCTCTATCTCTTGTTGTTATGCTGAAAATAGTATTTCTGTCGTCACAATATTTTTTATGGATAAAAAAGTATCCTACAAGTCTTCTTTACGACTTTCACGTATCTCGTGTTTTTTCGCGTGATATTGGAAGTTTTTATTTTTTAATATCAATTATGGTAAATAAGTTGAAAACGAGGTGTTCTGTCAAAAAATGGTTCGAAGAAATGTTGTAGGAATTTTTAAACGCTGAAATTCATATTTCGCTTCGTTTGGCTCAAAATTTGAATTTTCTACTTTTTCAAAAGTATTTTCGTTCAATAAAAGCAAAATGACAAGTCCTATCAAAAAATGATTCAAATAAATTTTGTAGGACTTTTTTAAAGCTGCAATTCCTCGTTGAAAATTTTATTTGTATCACACCGTTTGGTTCGAAATTTGAATTTTCAATATTCTGCATAGTACTTTCGATAAATAAAACCAAAATGACAAGGCATATCAAAAAATGGCTAAGAGAAAAATTATAGGTCTTTTAAAAAGCTACAATTCTCTTGTTAAACTTTTTTTACTTATGTAGCTGTCGTCCTTTGGCTTAAAATTAGAATTATCGACTTATTCATTTTTGATGAATAAAACAAAAAAGAAAGTTGAGTCCTATCGATAAATGGTTAAAACAAAAATTGTAGATATTTTGAAGAGCTTCAATTTCTCTTTTGAACTTTTTTCACGTATCTGTCGTAGTTTGGCGTAAAAACGGAATATTCGTTTTTAGATAGCTTTTTCGGTGGAAAGAACCATAACCGTTGATCAAGGAATGCTGCTGAACGAACTCATTCTTTCTTTTATGACCCCAAAAAAGTGTGACAAAGCTCGATTTGATCCGTTCATTTTTTGGAGAGTTATCGCGTTTACGGATTGACGGACAGACAGACAGACGCCATCGCCAAAACGTGATTTTCGGTTTCAGGGAGTCTGAAACCGTGGAGATCCGTTAAAAAACTATGGTGTGAATTTTCGGACAATTGTAATACTTCTTTACTCATAAATGATGAGAATGAAAAAAGACGATCGCTAGAGAATGAAAAAAGGTGATCGCTAGAAGATTGATCCGCAACCTGGATCGGAGCAGTGTTGAGGAACGAGCGTGTTGTTTAAATAAACAGCATGGAAATTCTAGATCAATCTCTAAAATCTCTCCCCCCCCCCCAAATTACTCCTACTCCCTGTCTCACCGGGTGAGTCATGCTGACCCCGAAAGGGATATGGCTTAATGGTATATAATATACCCACTGTCTTAAAATAATAAAATAATCGGTATAAAGAACGCAAAATTTAACACATTTTGACTACATTTCATTTATATTGCTAAATCGAGAATTGGTTTCTGATTGTTGAATCTGAAACCTAATGATTTGCCCTTGATATTAATCCTTCTCATCAGACTGCCAGCACTTCCAGTAATGTTTTCCACGAATAATTTTTTTAAAAATCATGTTACTAGCAGTACAAAAAGCTGTAAAAAATGGAGGTATTGACGCAATTAACAGGATTTTATTTACTAGTAAAAAACTTAAAAATTTCATAATTAAGGACTTATGAGATAAGAACCAGATATCAGTTTGAAGCATTGATTTATTCTCAAGAATATTTCTAAAAATTACTCACTTTTGGCGTCTTCCTCAGACGAAAAAAATAATTCTTTTTGCATTTCCCAGGTGTAAATCTAGATGAAGTAGAATGGTAAAATAATACAGATTTTTGTTGCATACATTCTCGTCCAATTAATATTATAGGGGAAAATATTTATTTAGGAATGTTAACAATTCAAAGGGTATAAACCAGAAGCAGTGGAGCCTTTTTTCCTAGGTGGGGGCAAGGCCATAGACTTATGATATTGAATAGCACATTTTGTACATAGTATGATAATATTATACTATGTAAAATTTTTACATAAATCATATGTAAATAATAAACAATAAGTAGTTAATAATAAATAATAGTAAATACAGGTATAAAATTTATATTGTCAAAGATTTCATAAAGATTTCAATGATTTTCCATAGATTTCACAAAGATTTAAGATATTTGGCGAAGAATTTAAAAATATTTCAAATATTTTGCAAAACTTTCAAAAGCTTTCACAAAGACTTCAAATATTTCGCAAAGATTTCAAATATTTAGCACAGATTTGGGATAGGTTTATAAGATTTCACAAAGAACACTGTAAATTTTTAAAGATTTCACAATATTTTTCGAATATTACTAAATATTTCAAAAATATTTTTAATATTTCACAAAGATTTCCAAAGATTTCAAAAAGATTTAAAAGATTTCACAAGTACTTCAATAATTTCACAAAGATTCTTTGCACAAAGATTTGAATGATATCACAAAGATTTTACAAAGATTTCGGATGGGTTTAAAAGATTTTACAAAGACGTTAATGATTTCCTGAAGATTTCTATAATTTCACAAATATTATAAAATATTTTTAAAATATTTTAAATATTTCGCAAAGGTTTATAAAGACTTCAGAAAGATTTACGAAAATTTTATTGATTTCTCAAGATTTCACAAAGATTTCAAATATTTCACAAAAATTTCAGAACTTGATTGATTTTAAATTGATTTAAATATTTCACAAAGATTTTAAAAGATTTCAGAAAAATCTTAATGATTTCCGAAGGTTTTCAAAGATATCACAAATATTTCAAATATTTCGCAAAGATTTCAAATAGATTTTAAAGATTGCACGAAGATTTCAATTATATCTTAAAGATTTCATCAAGATTTTCAAGATTTCGCAAAGCTTTCGGATAGATTTAAAAGATATTGCAAGTACTTTAATTATTTCAATAATTGCACGAATATTAACAAATATTTTTAATATTTTAAAAAGATTTCCACAGCCATCGGAAAGATTTCACAAATATTTTAATGATTTTCTAAGGATTTCTAAAGATTTCACAAAGATTTTATAAATATTATAATGATTACCCATAGATTTCAAATATTTCGCAAAGGATTTCGATAGATTTCAAAGAATTTACAAAAATACCGATGATTTGCCAAAGATTTCACAAAGATTGCCAAGATTTCGGATAGATCGAAAATATTTTATAACAATTTCAGATAGATTTCAAAGATTGAACAAAGATTTCAATGATTTCCCAAAGATTTTACAAAGATTTTAATGATTTTTTAAGGATTTAAAAGATTCAAATATTTCGCAGATTTCGGATTCCACAAATATTTCAATTATTTCACAAAAATTTCAAAGAGTGCACAGAGATTTCAATGATTTCCTGAGGATTTCACAAAGATTTCCATAATTTCACAAATATTTCGCAGATTTCACATCACTTTCACAAATATTTCAATGATTTTCCAAAGATTTCAAATATTTCGCAAAGAGTTTAGATAGATTTCAATAATTGTACAAAGATTGCAATGATTTCCTAAAGATTTTAATAATTTCACAAATATTACCAAGTATTTCAAATATTTTTAATATTTCGCAAACATTCCAAAATATTTTAAAAATATTACAATGATTTCTTAAAGATTTTAAAGATTTCACATATTTCGCAAAGATTTACAATATTTCGCAAAGATTTTGAATAGATTAAAAATATTTCACAAATACTTCGATTATTTCACAAATATTTCAGGTAGATTTTTTTAACAATTCAAACAATTCGATGAATTAAATAATTTGATTTCAGAAGGGGGCAAATCAATACTTTTCCCCTGCCTGATCGATTTCTGGTGGGGGCATTGCCCCCTGTGCTCCCTAGGGCTCCGCCACCTCTGGTATCAACGAAGCTTTGAGTCCATGAAAAGACTAGTAATAAGGACTTAACACCCTGGACTTAGTTTTCCGACTAACCAAGTGTTACTTGTTTATATTTAAAAATTTTTGCAGATACTGTTTTAAGAACATATTGTAAACTTTATGATCAATAAACTTACAATTTCATGAATATTGGCAGTCTACTTATTAAACACAGACCAAGTCCACTCGTATCTCCGCTACTTATCAATTCTGACTATAATGATTGATTTATTGAGACTTTGACAGTTGAATAGACTCATGCAGTGAGTTCAAAAAATAATCAATTCTCGAATTTGAAAAGCGTATTCTATGATTTATTGATTCCACAGTAAAATTATATTTAATTTTATTAATATATGACAAATAAAATTACGTAAACACTCCGTGGGACTTAAAATGTTGCAGAAAGACGAATTCGAGAAGTCAGATTTAAATGATAAAAAGCATTTATATTATTCAGAAATAAAATAATTGAACTTGTGTGACAGACACTTTTATATCACGTAATTGGGATGGCGCTTCTGGAATTCATTGGTAACCATATGTCGGAGAATCTACCCCCTAGAGAGAAAAAAGGAATTCACTCGGCGTGGAGAATTTATTCACGAGCGTGTGCTAATTTGTTTAACCGCCATGTCGAAACTCTATCGAGGGACACTTTGTAATATTTAAGGGCTTAAATTATGAGCTTCATCCCTTGTCCTTATTGCCGGGGCCACTTTTGGGCGTCCAGACAGACTATTTTGAAAGGCACTCGACGAAAAACAATGATTGCTCAATCCTGGTCGACCCTTTCTTCTTCTCAAGAACCGTGTCTCATATATTGTAAGGTGCTCAAACTCATTCTTAGCTCAACATCTCCCAGAGAAAAGTTTGATTTTATATAAGCATACTTCTGTCATTGCTTCATTTAAACCATTCGAGATTTTCAAAATTAATTTGAAGTAATTAATAAAAGTTTTCTGTAAGCCGATTTTCTTTATGTGAATTTTAAATAAATTTTATTTTTGATAAAATTTTTATTTTATAATTCGTGGTCAGAACTAGGATTCCAGGGATTTTCGTGTTAAAAATTTAACTGTTTTGTAGAAAAATCCACCATTTTGGTTGGAAATTAATCCTCTTGGTAGAAAATTTGTCTTTTTGGTTTTAAAATTGATCTCTTTTTATTAAAAATTCATCTTTTTAGGTAGAAAATTGATGTATTTAGTTAAAAATTCAACTGTTTTGTTAAAAAATCTTTTTTTTTGTCCGAAATATCAACTGTTTTGTTAAAGATTCATCTATTTGGGCAGAAAATTCGACTTTTTGGATTAGAAATTCATTTTCTTGTTTGTTGGAAATTCAAATTTTTTTCTGAAAATGGGATTATTTGGTTGAAAATGCAACTGTTTTTGATTGAAAATAAGTCTTTTTTGTTTGAAAATTCGACCATTTGCTTGAAAAATCAACAGTATGTTTAAAAATCTAACTATCTCGTTGAAAATTGAACTATTTTGTTAAAAAGTCATCTTTTTTAGTAGAAATGTTTAAATTTTAATCTAAAATTGTTTTATTCCCTTTAAAAAAGTTTCTCTGTTGAAAATCTTACACTCAGAAAACGACTTGGATAAATCTTCAACACTTTTGTTGATTCAAGCACAAAATATTGTTATTTCTGAACAACAAAATATTCAGTTGATCTAACCAATTTTGTTGGTTGTTTTAAGAAAGTATTTTAGTAAATGGAGTATTTGGTTGATTCAATCAAAAAAATTTGTTGGGTCGATCAAACAATTAATTAATTAATTGAATTAACCAAAACTTGTTTGACTCAACCACATTTTCATATATAATGTATATCCAAGAAAACAGTTTTTTTTTGTTCAAGACATTATTTTCTGAGAGGTCAGGGAATTTTCAAAATAACGTTTTTTTTGCTACCCTGCCTGAAATACCGTTTGTTACTTGTATTAAACAATTAAAATATGATTTCGATTTTGAAAATTTTTCAGTTTGGGCATTTTCAACTTTTAAAACATGACAGTATAACGTTAATTAAAAATAACTGTTTCAAAGAATTTAATTACTTTGGATGACAAATATTGATCTAAAACCAGATTCTTTTTTAATCAGTCAACATGTCAATCTTTCCCCAAAACCTATGAAAGAAAAAGTATTGAAGTCAAAGAAGTAAATTTTTTATTGTTCGATTCGTATTAATTCATCAAGATTTCTTTAATGAAATAAAAAAGATTGCTTGGATTAGTAAGTTATGTCCAAATTCTGTTTTAATTATGGTGTTTGAAAAAAAGGGTGAAAATACAGTATGCAACATTAAGTCAGATGATGAGAAGATAAAACAAGTTGATAAGTATGTACGTGTATCTTGGTAGTTTATTTACTACTGACGGAAAGATCGATGGAGAGGTAGACAGGCGCATAAACTAGGGTAGGAAACTTCCCGGTAGTGTAGGAGCCATTACCAGAAGTAAAAATGTGACAAATAAAGCTAAAATGTCCGTGTACAATTATGTACTTGCACACATTATGCTGTTCGGTACGGTAACGAAACCTGAACCTACCAAGAATAGGATAAGAGTAAAATTAACACGGTTGGCATGAAATTCCTGCGCAATATGTGCGGTAAAACGCTAATGGATAAAGTCTGTGATGAGAGAATCCTCAAAGAATGTGGTGTAGAGGAGACACTGATTGACAAATGTGGAAGAAATTTGTTGAGATGGTTTGGGCATGTTTAGAGAATCACAGAAAAATACAGAAACATGTATATCCAGGTAAAGCAAATAGTAGCAACAAGAGCTTGCTTGAGAAAATGCATAGACGTGGAGGAAGCTTAAGAGGTATGTCAGGACAGAGAAATGTAGCGACAAATAGTTTACAAGAAATGCATGATGAAGAGTGTCAGTAGAGTGAATGACGCCTGAAACGAAAGACCTTTGAGACTAATGAGCCCGAATGGAGAGAGTGGTGCGACTTTGTGAAGCTCTGCGCTTAGGGTGATTGATAGAGAGATTGATCAGCGACCTAGGTCGGGGCACTTTTGTGGAACGAACGTGTTGTTTAGATAAGCAGCACGGGAATTCTAGATTAATCTAAAAATCTATCCCCCCCCCCCTACCTATTTCTGTGGCTTAGTACACTGAGTAGACTGAATTCCTTGATCAGCGACAGTACGATTATAACGAGAGTAGAACCGAGAGAGTCAAGCTTACCCTGAAAGGGATTTAGCTTAATGGTATAATAATAATTAAATAACTTACAAGCAACATATTTCAGCTGATTTAAATTAAATCATTCGAACAAACAGAAAGATGTTAAATCATTTAATCAAAGTCTTATCTAAAGGTAGTTTCTCTGTATTATTTTTAAATAGCGTCTCATTATTTTTGAGTTCGTTAAACCTTACCTTAAGTTTTAATTCCATGATAGACAAAGATTTTAAGTTGACGACTTAAGAGTAGTTAAGTCTTAATACTTAGTCTTGAACCTTTTTTGTCTAGATTAAATTTTAGTCTATCTGGCTAGATTCTTGCGTCTTGACTAAATTCATTTGATTAATCCTTACAAATGATACTTGTAAGAAAAATTCTTCAATAATCCTTTCCATCCCTTGAACCTCAATTTCGATTATAAACCTTATAATTCTTATTTTACGTTTTCTACGTTGGACATTTGATCCAGACCCTAGCACAGTACATAATGAGTGGGAATTGAGTTAGTCCGAGTTTCGTGTACATATTAATTTAACCATTCGTTAATAAAGAAGAGAAGAAGCCATATTAAGAGGTGAATCATAGGTTAACGCGTTAGTTCTTCACTCTTTGCAGCCTGACTCGTAATAATTGTCTTCTCTCGTACAGATAGGGTAGATTTTACGAGATACGTTGTTCCCTCGCACACGCCACAATTTGTGACAATTACAAATTATATATGTATAATGGCTGGTCTTTGCCTCCTCCAAAAAAATTCCACTTAAAGTAAATATTTCTTGTTTGAGGGTTGCTACAGGTCAAAGAATTTCACAATGTCAGGGAATTTAACACAGGTCAGATAAACTTAGGGAATGTCAATAAATTGAAGTTCAAGTTAATTTTATTATTTTGTTGAATATTCAACAATTTTGGTAAAAAGTCATTTTTTTTGGCTGAAGATTCAACTGTTTTGTTGAAAATTTGTCTTTTTGGATAAAAAATTCATCTATTTTGGTAGAAATTGCATCTTTTTAGGTTAAAAATCACAATTGTTTGTTTGAAAATTAATTTATTATAGTTGATGATCCGACTACTATTTTGTTGAAAATTCTTTTTTTTTTTGGTTGAACCCTACTGTTTTTAGTTAAAAATTAAAACATTTTTCAGTTAAAATATCAACTATTACATTTTCCATTTTCATTTTTGAAAATTCAACTGCTTGATTGATGGTGGAACTACTTGGTTGAAAATTAATTGTCTTGGTTAATGATTCATAATTTTAGTTAATATCCCTTTTTTTGTTTAAAATTTAATTATTTTGTTAAAAATTATTATTTTTTTGTTGAAAATTAATTTTCGTAAACTCAAACTAAACTGTTCGATGCATGTTTCAAAATTTATCTTCTTTGGTTAAAAATTCAACTATTTGTTTGAAAATTCGTTTTTTTGGGAGAATATTAATTTTCTTGTTGACTAGTTCATATTTTTGGTAAAAAATTATTTTTTTGTTCAGTTGAAACTTTAATTGTTCGGTTGAAAATTCCTTAAAAAAATTCACTATTCGTTTGAAAATCTATGTATTTTGTAAAAATAATTCTTTTTTGGTATAAATTTAATCTTTTCAGTTGAGAGTTCATTTATATAAAAATTCAATTATTTTGTTGAAAATCTATTTGTTACTGAAGATTTAACTATTCTAAGTGGAAAATTTATCTGTTTTAGGTGAAACTTTAACTTTTTTGTTAAAAATACGACTTTTTACAGAAAAGTAATCTCATTAGTTGAAACTTCATCTTCTTGCATAAAAAACATTTCTTTGATTAAAAATTTAACAATCTTGTTAAAAATTCCTTTTTTGTTCTGAAAATTAATTTTTCTAACTGAAAATTTATTTATTTTATTTTTGGTTGATAATATATATTTTTTATTTGAAAATTCATTTATTTTGTTGAAAATTTAAATTTTTTTGTATAAAAAAAACTATTTTTTCAAAATTTTATTTGTTTGAAGATTCAGTAGTTTAGTTAAAAATTCAATTTTTTGGCGGAAAATTCTACTATTCCATTCTTTGTGAAAATTTATGTTTTTTCATAGAAACTAATCTTTTGGTTAAAATTCATGTCTTTGGTTGAAAATTAAACTATTTGGTTGTCAATGTATTTTATTTGGTTGAAAAAGAATTTTTTTCTTGAAAAATTTTAGCTGTTCTATTTTTGGTTAAAAATTCATTTGATTGGTTGAAAATTTAACTATTCTGATGAAAATTTGTTTTTTTGTTGATGTTGAAAATTGATTATTTTTGGTTAAAAATTCATGCATTTTGTTGAAAATTTGTCTTTTTGTAAAAAAATTCATCTGTTAGGTTGTAAATTCAATTACTTGGGTATAAATTTATTTTTGTTGTTGAAGACTTATTATTTTGGTCAAAAATTCATTTTTTTGGTTGAAAATTTAACTATTTTGTTGAAAATTAATTTTTTTCACTGAAAATGTAACTATTCCATTTTTGTTTGAAAATATATCTTTTTTAGTTGAAGATTCATTTATTTTGTTGAAAACTTGTATACTTTGGGTTGAAAATTAAATCATTTTTGTAGAAAATTCATAATTTTGGATTGAAAATTCAACTTTTTGGATGAGATTTTATCCTTGATTGACTATAAAATCTTTTTTGGTTAAAAATTCCAGTCATTTAGTTGAAAAGTCCTCTCTTTGATTTGAAAATTAGTCTGTTTTGATTGAGGATATTATAATTTGTTGAAAATTCCTATTTTTTGTTTAATTCGACTGTTTTGGATTGAAAATAAAAATATTTTTTTGGTGGAAACATCAGCTATTACACTTTTCGTCGAGAATTTACTAATTTTTTTATTAAAGATTCATCACTTTGTTTGGAAATTCGAGATCAAATGAAAAAAAATCGGTATGACTGTTGTCCCTAAACAAATTTTTTCTCATACAAATTATTAATCTCCTGGATGTAGGGTTGTTTTTTTACCTAAAAGAAAAAATTAGAACGTTCAGGACAATGAAAAATGGTAAGAAAAAGGTCAGGAAATTTTGAAATTGGATTTCGTAGAAACCCTGTTGTTTTTATTACCGAGGGTTATTTAGCTTTATTTTCAGTACAGAATTTTCTTTTTTTTCAAAGATAAGAATCTTTTTTATCAAATGGATAAAATGTACTTGATATTTTGATATGAAATTTGGCAAATTTCGCATCACTAAAGACCCCCATTCGAGCGGGTAATTGGTTCTTTTTATCAGATTTGATAAAGAGCAAGTTAGTACCATACTGTTGCTCGTCACCCTCTCCTCTTTCTCCATATGTCGTAAATACCTCAGACACGTGTAAGTTATGCTCGCTCTAAACGCTCCACACCCCATTACGACCATAAATGCCGAATTTTAAAGCCACTAGAATCTAATAAATTTTGTGACAAAAAGTTTAATGAAAAACTGAAGTCTAAGGTTCAAATTGCAAAAAATGTACACTGTACAGGGTGATTCTGAAAATATGTCAGATAGCTGGAAGGGTGACAGAACTTGAGAAAAGAAATAGAAATGATTATAATTTAGATCTTTTTAAATTCAGATAAGTTTTTTATTTCATTATTCGAGTTCTGTGTCAGCTTTTTATGTTTCTGGCGTAGGTTCAGAATTAGTGATATTTTTGTAAATTTTTTCGTGAGTTAAATACTTTTTACAATCGAAATTGACAAACTCTTATTTGAACCGCTTACTATTCGTTCTATTTATCCTACGAGGATATAGGTGCAATGTAATGGGGGTTGAAATAGTAACACCAGTTGCACGAAGACATAATCGTTGCAATTACGTATGGAAATTTCTGATTCATCAAACTGTTTAGAGACCATCACATTCTGCCTTTGCTCACCGCCCACGATACCTACATGTAGATTGTTAGATACGGAAACTACTGTCAGTTGATCGCATTTGATCACGAAAAGAATTAAATATGTAGTCAGATTCACCATTCCGCATTGTAAATTTGAAGTTTACTGTGTTTGCATTTGACCAAAACAGCAATTTAAAAAGTTTTCAAAATTGTATGAAATAGTATACTAGCCGTTAGCTAAATACGGATTTCACGTTTATTCTGCGTTTTTTCGCGTTTCTATAGATAGTTAAAAAAAGTCAACTTTCAACCAAGAAAGAAAGATGACTTTTCTACCATAAAAGATGAATTTGCAATCCAACAGGATGAAATAATAATTAATCTTCTAAAAAATTAGTTAAATTTTAAACCAAATATCTTAATTTATAACCTGCAACCATGATTTTTCAAAGGCAGAGTTTAATTTTCTACCCAAAGACAAATATTCAACAAAATACTGATCTGAAGAGAATAACTCTTTAACCAAAAATGGAATAGTTACAATTTCAGTTAAAGAAACCATTTATAAATTAAAAAAATTAATAATTTTTAACAAAATAGTTAGTTTTAACCAAAGAGATGAATTTGCAACTAAAATAATAAATCTTTAGCAAAAGACAAGAATTTTTAACTAAAATGATGAATCTTCAGCAAAGTACATGAATTGTCAACCAAATAGTTGAATTTTTTTACCAAACAGATAATTTGTCAATCAAAGATGGAATAGTTCAATTTTCATTTCTAGAAATTTATTTTCAACAAAAGAGTTACATTTTTAACCAAAGAGAGGAATCTTCAACAACAAAAAACTTAATTTTTACACAAAACATGTGATTTTTTAACAAAATAGTTGCATTTCCAACAATATAATTACTTTTTAAAGAG
>JAUELO010000072.1:251423-268930 GCA_032357855.1 Amphibolips quercusostensackenii | reverse complement strand
AAATGTTTAGAATTCCGAAAGGGCATAATCGTTAACATTTGGCACACCAAAAGGACATAAGTGCCTGAGTTGGGGATTCCCGAAGGGCATAAGAGCCACAGTTTAAAATTCCAAAAGGGCTTAAGCGCTAACATTCGGCATACCAATAGGGCATACGCTCCAAAGTTTGGAATTTCAAAAGTACATAGCGCCAAAGTTTGGAATTTTAAAAGAGCATAAGCGTCAACATTTGGTATACCAAAACCAGAACACGTGCCGACATTTGGCACACCAAAAGGGCATAAGAGCCAAAGTTTGGAACACAAAAGAGCATACGTGCCAAAATTTTGCACGCCAAAGGGGCATAGGTGCCAAAGCTTGCAATTCCAAAAGGGCATAAGCGCCAGAATTTGGTACACCAAAAGGGTATGAGCGCTAAAGTTTTGAATTCCAAAAAAGGTATAAGCGCCAACATTTGTCACAGCAAAGGAGCCGGCAAAAAGATTTAAATGGCTTTATTAACAACTTAATGTAGGCTGCGAAACATCCATGGTTTCATCTTTGCTTTTTCATGATTATTTTATTCAATTTAAACTACTTTTTGATATTTTATCTTTCAATAAGTATAATTTAATATATAGAATTCTCTTCCTCACTAATAAACGAAGATATTGACCTATATTCCAACTAATTTATTGCTAATAGAAAGGCCTGAGCCTAGGATATAGGCGTGGAGTTTCGAAGCACCCCGCATTATTAACATAAAATACCGAAATCTTTGATAAAGTAAATCCTGAATACAGCATTAGAGAAGAAAATTACAATCCTTCTGCAAAAATCTGATGGGTCTGTCTACAACATAATTTTAAACTGTTGACGGAAGTATTAAGTCAATTTAAATTTGCCATAAACTTCTTGTTATAATCGAGTCTCGACGGACTTAATTCTCCCAGGAACCTCATTACTCAGAAATGATTTTATTGGAAATTTTTATAGTCTCGTCTTCAGTCTCTCAACTTCTGAGAACTGCCTTTATGGAACGGACAAGTATATCGCCGATATTATAATATTATCAGACGCTCATCGAATGAATTTACAAATCAACCGCGAACATCGGAAAATTATTACGTGCGAGTCATATAGTTGTCGGTTTACGGTAGCTCTCGATCTTCCATGAATCGCTGCAGTCTGAATGAAGCGAGGCTACTAACTTCGCGCTTCATAAAGTATAAGAAGGCAAGCGTTATTTTCATGCGAGATTCGATCAGTCCAGTATCGGTGAGTATCGGCGATCGACCGAAATGACTTGACTCCTCGTAAACTCGTCCCCTGTGATTTACGATATCTGGTATCGCCTACCAGGCACTCGTCTCGTTTCGTCGTTAAGAAACGCGAAAAAGAAAAGGAGAGATAATAAAATTGAGCATGTGAAGGAGAGAGAGAGAAAGTATGAGTGAGTAAGTGAGTGAGTAAGTGAGTGAGTGAGTGAGTGAGTGAGTGAGTGAGTGAGTGAGTGAGTGAGTGAGTAGGTGAGTGAAAAGGGTAAGTACAAATATCGCGAAATAAGCAGAGCAAGTGAAAACCAATCAAGAAGATGTGAAAGAAACACCTGTTCAAAAATTAAGTGCTGTTCATGACAGGTAGTAGGCATGTCCATCAGCTACGTTGTTCATGTTCATAAATGGAAGTATCGCGAGATGTTAGTTCGAAAAGGTTCGATATACGATATAGCACAAGGTATTCCATTGTATTAATATACAATATAATACGTTTTCCGATATCGTATATGGCATTTTCAAAGACTTATACCTTACGATACCTCCATTTATAAACATGAACGACCTACCTCTCGACCATCAAGATCAAGACCAGTGGATCGTCCTTCGGTTCATAATTTATCTGCCGTTCAAGCTACCCCCCTGTTAGGAAACCATGGGTGTAAATATCTGATATGATCGTGTCGATGCTGAAATTAATCTGTCTCTTAACGCAAAATTATGCACAGTGTGAGTTTATGATAATCACCACTAGACTTTGGACTTCCCCGCGTTTTGTAATGTTTGATTTTCTTTTCTGGTCAAGGATACTTTTCTGATACTTGCTTCGGTTGCATTACTGCTAATGTATATGGATTAGTCTGTTAATGGTACGTGTACTCTTAGTTTAAATGGCAAATAAATGAATTTGTTTAATCTTTGTAAAATATACTTTTCAACACAAGAGTATCTTACTTCAAGTCGAATTTGTCTCTATTCAGAATTAAATTCTGGAATTCATATTCTGAGGTGTTACCTCAAGCATTTCGTTTTCCTACTTTATTTTACTTATAATTTCAGTCAGTAGCTGAATTCAGTCATTGATTGAATTTACTAAAAAAAATTTAACTGATTCAAATTCGTAGAGTAGGCGGGGAAGACCGGGAAAACTGATTAGCCCGAGAAAAGCGAATAAGTGCTGCTTTCCTGAAGTAATAATACGAGGTCTATCCGGAAAGTATCCGGCCTTGTGGAGTGCGGTCCGCCCATTTTCGTAAGTACTCCTTAAGGCTTCAAGTCATCTTTCGGAAGAGCTAACAGCTGCATTGTTGCATTATTTTTCATTTTTTCAACGTTTTGAAATCGTCTACCTCTCAGGCGATACTTCAATTTGGAAAACAGTCAGAAATCATAGGGTCGGGACTGTATGGGGGCTGCCGAAGTTAAGTAAGGCCGTGTTTCACCAGAAATTGCAAAATAAGCTACGATGAATGGGTAGGTGCGTTGTAGTGAAGGACCCAGTCGCCAATTTTCCATGAATCACCACAACACCTTCCTGGTCTAAGAAAACAGTGAGCGTTGCCATGATGTTCCTTCGACTCTAGCGCGCTTTCTTCGCTCTCGGGTTCCAGGTGTCTTCCACTGTTTAACTACTTTTCAACTTGAGTATCACCTAAAGACTCATCACCCTATACTTTCTAAATCATAACGGTGGTTTCAAAATATAAATGGCCAAATTTTTGGCAAAATTTAATACACACTCGTTGTTCGGTGCGTTTCGTCATCCTGAAATGCGACGCGTATGCTGGTCCGTTTCACTTAGTAGGGAGCCTCACAGAGATCTTCCCGAAATGGTAAACGCTTGTTTTTGACAGAAGTTCAAAGTTAGAGCACAAGTCGAAATCAGGAATTCACTGTTCAAAGTCAGCTAGCGCCTAAAATTTTTTACTGATTTCAAAGTTTTTTTGAAGAAATTCTCAGCAATAAATACATAATAACGTCCATGAATTTTTCGCTTAAATTGATCCTTATATTATTTATTGTATAAATACATAAACTGGAAAAATGAGGCTTTTTGAAATATTATTTCTTATCGCTGAGGAAAATACTTTAATAAAGTTTCTCTGCATGAGAATCAATGTAGGTGCACTTACGAAACATAAATAATTAGTTAAGGATTTCAGCATATTGATATATACTCAAGTACTTTATAGAAGAAAAAAACAATGTGTGGCAGTGAGGCCACACGGCAGAAGTGAAACTATTGTAGTGGGCGTACAGAAGAGAAGCCTTTAGAGCAACAGCGAATCGCCGCGCAAAAGGGAAAATATAATAGAGAGAAGGTACAGACAGTGCATAAGTGAGGGACAGCGAGATTTACCAATTCAGACCCCGTCGTACGGTCGAACGTCGTACGCCGTACCGTTGATCGTTTTTTCAATTCACTCCCGTCTTAAAAGAAGTTTCACTTCAATAATCCTTGTAACGAATTTTTACCAAATATTACTAAATACTAATGTTAATAACATTTCAATAAGTAACTAGTAACTTTTTCCACATTCTTCGTAGTAATATTTTGTTTTCTCATCGAACGAGTTCAAAATATGTTTTGATTGATTAATAATCACAAAAATTGATAAATAACCAAAATTTATTTTGTTAATAATAAAAACTATGAATAAATTTCAAAATTATTAACTTTTAAATGAGAAAAAATTGTTTCTACCAAAAAATATGCAGGACAACTAAATAAAGATAGTCTATTAAGAAAACACATTTACAAATAACGAATATTTGGAAAGTGGAAAGGCAAAAGGTAGTAAACGAAAAATTTACAAAAATGGGGTTCTTTTGCTAGACAATTCTAAAAAAAACCACACATCTCAAAAATGCGCATCGTGTTTAAAGGATTTGTTGGGTTAAGTTATGCCAATCCCCAGCAAGTCACATTGCGGCAAGTCACATTTGCGGCGAGTCACATTGCGGCGTTTCTTATAAGGGAACATTTAAAGTCCACTCGAAAATGGCATAAATGCGGCAAATCACATTTTGGACGTGTCACATTTCTGGCAAGTCACATTTGCGGCAAGTCGCATAACGGCATCTCTTCTTTGGTAAAATAAAGTTCACAATAAAATGGCAAAAGTCCAGCAAGTCACATATGCGGCGAGTATCATTTGCGGCAAGTCACATTCGGGAAAAGGTAAAGTTTAAACCAAACTGGCCAAACTGCGGCATTTGCGTTCAACTGCAAAGTTAAATATAAAATTTCTAAAATGCAGCAAGTCACGTTACAGCACATCACATTGTGGTAAGTCACATTGTGGCAAGTCGCGTCGAGGCATCTCTTATTTTCAATCAGTTGCATAGTGCAAGATAAACTGGTTAAAGTGCGGCAAGTCCATAATAAATATTAAATTCATGTTAGAGAAGGAACAGCTTATTTCAATAAAAAACAGTACCAATTAAGAATCTAACACATTTTATTTAAATGGAAAATTATTATTCAGGTGTTTAAAGTATGATACAGTAAACAGAATAATTTTGTTTTGCCTGAAGGTGACTAGTTTTAGAATTTGTTCATAATTTATGTTATTAACAATAAAAAGGGTTTGATTTTTCAAATGTTCTTAGATTATTAATAATTTATAACGTATTTATAATTGTTTCTGTAAGAAAAGCTATGTAGAAATATGGAAAAAATAAAAGAGGAATACGTATTTAATTATTTATTATTGACAATAATTATTAAAAGTCAGTGACATATTTTCTTAACCAAACGTTACTGTTTGGTTTTATGGAACATTTTTCAGTAGACAAAAAATAATTTTTTTTATGTAAGAGTTACTAATTTTTCAATTTGTTTATATGTTATATTATCAACCGTAAGAAATATTTCATATTTAGATATATGTGTTAATATTTGGCAATTATTTGTTACGTGGATTATTTCTATGAGGTTGAGATACTTGCACACTTTTAGCCAAGAAACAATTTTTTCTACCGCAGAGCTCTTTATCCAAGTATTTGTTAATATAATTTATTTAAAACAATTATTTTCAATCCTTATATAATTATTCATATTCCTGAAATGTATTGATTCTGACGCACAGAAACTATATTCAAGTCTTTTGCTCATCGATGAAAAATAATATTCTCAAAATGTTTCAATTTATAGATGTTATTGTGCATTTAGTGACATGCATTTAAATATAAAAATTAACATTAAAATCGGTTGAAAATTGTAACTCTAGCTTATTTTGAACTTATTTATCAAAACATTTCAAGAGATTTTATGGAATTTTTCAGAATTTCCAAAGATTTCATTCAAGATATTTCGATTGAACTTTACAAAGTGAATGAAATAAAATCCCAAGAGATTCCTAGCTGTTTCAAAGATTTCAAGAGATTATGATGTATTTCAAGAAAGATTACTAGATTTTAATCGGTTTAATAAATCTCTAAGGATTTTCACGGATTTCAAAGATTTGTAGGGACTTAACCTTTTTTTTAACAGTATTTTAATGAATAAGTGTAATTTAATTTATATTCAAGGGATTTCCAATGATTTATACCTACTTTTTTCAATAGATTATTACGTTTTCCAAAGATTTTTTAAGGTTCTAAAGGGTTTCAAGAGATATGAAAAATTTTAAGAAAGTTTATAGAATTTTGTAGGATTTCCTAGTACTTTAAGGGATATTAAGGTATTGCAAGAAATTTTACAAAATTTAAAAAGATTTGAAAGGTTTATAGGGATTCAAAAAGGTTTTTTAAAGAAAACTTTAATGATTAAGTGCAATTTAATTTATATTCAAGTGATTTTCAATTATTTTCAATTTATCAAATATATTTAATTTTATTTCAAGGGATTTCTACGAATGTTATCAATTTTAAGGGATATGAAGGAATGACAAAAATTTTCAAGCATTTAAAAGATTTTCAGTTATTAACAAAAATTGCGAAAAATTTCAAGGGATGTCAAAAATTTCAAGGTATTTCAACAGATTTTTACAGATTTCAAAAAATTTTATGAATTTAAAAATATTTTCAAAGGTATCAAGGGATTTCAAAAGATTCCGAAAGGTTTTCATGGATTTCTAATCAATTTTTTAAAGCTATTTTAAAGGCGTGAAGGGAATTTACAGATTTTTTGTGTGTAAAGTTCTTTTTGCAGAATCGCTATTTTTTGTACTTTCATATGAGATTATAAGTGGCCTAAAATAAATCAATCCTTGGCAATATTCAATATTTTCAGTTACATATATGCAATATTTTGTAATCCCATGCAATTTAATATATACACTAACAATACGAGTAATTAACACCTTGGCTGATACCTAAAAAAATTTCGAAACTAGTAGGTTGCCATCTGCCAAAGTAGAGGAACTTATAAGAGATTGAAAAAGATGACAATCTGATTCCCATGGTCGTGAGAAATATGCAATTCTGGCAAAAATCGGAACCCTCGAGAGGCCTATTATTCCTAACCCTTTCGAATCGTAGGCGTGCTCCCCTTAAAAGGATTTTCATTTGCCAGTCAAGAGTTTCTGAATATGTTTTTCTCGAGCACCCCGCATCCTAATGACACCAACGTCGTTACAGAGTGGATACAATTACATCTACAATGCATCCATCCATATTTGAACCCTGGGCCACCGGTGTCGTTCTAAACTAAACATATACGTGCACGCCCCGTCAGCGAGTTACGACTGTATTATGTGAGCGCCATTCGGACGTAACCGACCACAATGCGTATGTTGCATCGATATTCATGGGATGTCGTTTTTCAATCCCTCCTGCAGGATAAACGCGTGCCTACTTGTGTCTACTCGTCCAGGTGAGGCTCCTTCCGTCCATCCGCCGATCCCTTCTATTCGAAAACATATGTTATTTACGCATAATGTAAAGGGTACTTTTTCCTCAAAAGCTACAAATGTATCAAAGCACTTCTACAAATCACACATCACCGTGTTGAAATTTCAATTTGTGCTTTCCTTCGGTGTATGCCAGTCTCAGATTATGTTTTAAGTTTAATGGAAATTAGAACCCAAAAAAAGATTTTGAGCTGAAAATAAGTCAAGATCTGCGCTAGCGAATCGTCGCCAAGTACTGAAAAGAAGCCATATATGAAAAAATCTGCTATGAAGGTAGAAATGCGAAGAAGACAAAAATCGCTACTAGGTATTAGAGAGCATCCACATATCACGTGACGCTACTGTGCGTGATTTTTAACTCACCCCTCCCTCTTATTACAATTTATGACATTTCGATTAACCCCCTATCCCCACCTATTTTTAAATACGAAATATAAATGTAATTATATACAACTGTCAATCGAACAATGAATAATGAATTAAAACAATTCGATACGAGTATGAAGATACTTTTAATAAAATTCTTTAGCCATTTTCTTCAGTTGAGTATATTGATTCAACCATTTCCTGAGACAGCAGATTAACTGAACATATTATGGGCCGTCCATAAACTACGATGCATTTTGATTTTTAATTTTTCGCTTAAATGTGAACTGAGCTAGTAAAACCCAATTAGGAAATCCAACTTTTATTCGGTAAAAGAGTCTTTTTTGTTGTTGAAAAGTCTACTATGATATTTTTGGTTCGGAATTCATCTCGTTTGGTTGAAAATTCTACTATTTGGTTGAAAATTTAACTATTTTGTTGAAAATTTCTTTCATTTTCGGTTAAAAATTAATTTTCTTAATTTAAAAATTAACAATGGCATTTTTTATTGATAACACTATGTTACAAAAAAAAACTTAATGCACTGTTACCAAGACATAGTGTACGTTGTAGGCCTCGAAAAACTTAGGAAAATAATATGGTCAAAAACACCCATACACCTCAGAAATAGATTTTTTAAAGACAAAAAACCGTTTTTTAGAAGCAAGTGTATATAATACTTCATACTCCGCCATTTTTGAATCGATTAAATTTTTTGTGTGTTTGAAGGGTGAAAACTGAGCTTTAAAACCGTGTATTGCATATTTTGTCTAAATGAAAAATTATATGAAGTTACAGTCGAATGAATTCTGTATTTTTTCCAATTTTCTTCAACTTCGACAGCAATTTAATAATATTGATTAATTCCGAAGATTTTTTTGCTTGTAGTAATTTAAAAATCTGTTAATCTGATCAATTCTGCATGCAACGAGCTATTTTAAATTAAAATCGGATGAAATTTCAGTGATTGTAGCAAATTTTTTAATTTTCCGATTTTTTTAGATGGATTTCCATGCAAAACTGAAGTAAAATTTCCACTCGCTGTTCGTCGCAGAAGTTCGTAGCTCCAATTTTGATAATGTATGATCGTAAAAAGACGCAAAAATAAAAAGTACAAGAAGCAATATTCCAAAAGTGTTTCACGACATCACCAATTAGATTCAAGATTCATGACGTATGGCAAGGGGTGTAATACTGTTTTTTTAAGAACTGTTTTGCGTAACCAAGTTTCAAGTGAAGTGGCGGCAGAATTACATCTTAAGGCCGCACCAATGGAGGGTTTAAACATTTTTTTGACCAATCCTAAAGAATCCACGTGGTGGCCACTCACTTCTTGCATATCTGCTTGGCGTACGACTATCCCATTTGCAAAGATAGCATGGATGCTTTGTTTACCCACCTTACATTCTAAACAGAATTGTAAGGAATTTTAAATCTTCTGATTTTTACAAAAACTTTTTTCGATTTATCGAGGTAGCAAAACCTCCATCGAATTTTAAGCTGAAGTAGAATGTCTGCTGCAACGAACGAGTGAAAATTTTACTTCAGTTTTGTACGGGAATTTATTTCGAAAATTCGGAAAATTTTAAAATTCACTACAGTCACTAAAATTTCAACCGATTTTAATTTAAAATAGCTCGTTGGAAGCAGAGTTAAACGGAATTTCAAACTACAAAAAGAAATGAAATCTTGGGAATTTAACAATATTATTAAATCGTTGTCAAAGTTGAAGAAACATACAAAAAATGGAAGAATGCAGAATTTTTTTGACTGTAACTTCGTCATTTTTTATTTGGACAAAATATGCAATAAATGGTTGAAAACACCTGTTTTTCACTCCTGAAAAACGTTTTTTTTTTGGATAGAAAACGAGGTTTTTGAGGTGTGGGGGAAATTTCGACCATACCATTTTCTTTAGTTTTTCAAGGCCTACAACGTATATTATGTCTTGGTAAAAGTGCCTGATCGCTGTGACACAGTGTAATTTATCCTATTCAGTTAAAAATTTAACTACTTGGTTATAAATTCGTGCTTTTATTTAAAAATTCAAATACTTGGTTGAAAATTCATGTATATAATTAATAATTTGCCTTTTTTGTAAAAAATTAATCTTTTATGGTGAAAAATTAACTTTTAGGTTGAATTTTAAACTCTATTCTTGAAAATACATTCTTGTTTTGCTTAAAGATTTATAATTTCACATGGAAATTCATCTCTTTGATTACAAATTTAACTGTTTTGCAGAAAATTCTTTTTTTTTTGTTTAAAATTAATTTTCCTTACTAAAAATGTAACTATTAAATTTTTGGTTGGAAAATTATATTTTGAATTGAGAATTTAGATTTTTTCAGTTAAAAATTGAACAATTTAGTAGAAAATTTAACTATTTTATTTAAAATGGACCTTTTTGTTGAAAATTCATATTTTTTGTTGAAAATTTATATTTTTAGTTGAAAATCCAACCATTTAGTAAAAAATTCATGTATTTTGTTTAAAATTCGTCTATTTAGGAATAAAATTAATCTACTACGTAATTTAATAAACTAATTCCTTTTATTACAAAACATATCTATTTATAAACTTTCAACTGTTCGTTCTTAGCTTCATTTTCTTATTTCACTACTTTAATTACCCTTAACGTACATGAATAAAGCATTAAAATTCATGTAGGTATCTTTGCAGATTTTTTTTTCACGCATAGTGTTTTTGTTGGGATTCAAAACAGCAAATCGATATAATGGCAAAAGTAAAAAAAAAACTTATGCATTGAATACTGCAATTTCTATAAAAATCAAGAGCCTCAACTCTATATAGATTATAGAAAAGGACTGGCTATTAAGGTCTGGTCGTACGACGTTATCTTACTTACTAATACTAGCACTTCTACTTTTTGCCACTTTATCGGAAATAGTCCTCTTCTTATCAAAGTGCCAATGATCCCGGGGGTGAGCCAATGGTTGTTCATCCCTCACTGTTAATCCTCGTTCTTAAGCCTCGATAAAGAGCACCCTACGAGCTTCTGACCTGTCAAATGAACAGATTCTCCGATTAATCGGTATACTCTCTTCGAACCTAATCATTCCGTCGCTTCATTCGATGATTGAGTGTTTAATTCGCAGGGTGGCCGCAGGTCAGGGAAAACCTGGAAATCGGGGAAAAGTCAGGGATTTAAAAAATCTTTAGTCAATATTTTTGTGTCAAATCACTTATTATTCACTTCTTTTAAGATAAAATCACTATGGTCACTTTTTAAAGTGATTAGATCACTTTATTAACTTTTCTTTCAGTAAATTAACCTATTGGTTAACCACTATTGAATTCAGGTCTATGCCTATTTCTGAATTTTCCTGAATCCTTTTGAAGTATTTTAGGGTGTTAAAAGATTCTAAGAAATTTTTAATAGATTTCCATAATTTGAAGGGATTCCAAAGGATTAGGAAGATTTTTTATTATTTTAGAGTATTTTAAAAGATTTCGAGGAATGGATTTCAAAGAATTTATTAAAAAACAGTGAGGGTTTTCGTAGGGTTTTGAAGATTTGAAGAGATTTTGCTATAATTTTTACAATTCATTTGAAATTATTTGGAAGTCACCCTGAATTTTTATTTATTTATTCTGAATTATTTTTTATTCTTTTGCATTCTTGGGAATTCTCTGTTTTTTTTAATTTACTTGAATTCCTCTAAATTCACTCAATTCAACGAATTTACCTATTTTTTTATTTTCTTGAATTCACATGATTTTTTTCAAGTCACTTGAATTATTTTAATTCATCTTGATTTTTTTAATTCGCCTTGTTTTTTTTTTTTTTAATTTACCTTGAATTTTTATAAATTTCATCGAATTCTTCACATTTACCTTAAATTCCACTAAATTCTCTCTACTTTTACTAAAATCAATGGATTTTTTTTCAATTTATTTGAATGATTTTTAATTTAAATTCAATTGTTTTACAGTCTTATGAATCAAATTCATTTAAATTCTTTTAAATTCAAAAGAACATTAATCACATTATTAGTTATTTTAGTCAATTTTGGTCACTTTAGCTGTTGATATAGGTCACTTTTTTCAAGCAAACTCAGGCCGTGTCAACCCTGAGAACAATAAATTAATCATTTATAAATTGAAAATGAAGTTTTATGGACACCCTAATTCTTTTTCTTACATAGGAAATTTAATCAAAAACAATGTCAAGCGAATCTATATATCGATTTTGCTCTCGTCAATCGATGCATCTCTAAGATGCGAACAAATATATCATATAAATCACAGTTTTATTTCCAATATTACATAAGTTTCCTCCATATAAAAAAGATAAACAATATATTTTTCTAATTTATAAATCGGTATTGTTAGATCATAAGAGGTCATAAAAGGTTCATCAATAGGTTATGCGATGCGTCTCGAAGACGCGAAAAAAATATACCACATATCGTACTGTGGTATTCCTAATATAACCCAATTTTTCTCATATAAACAGATTAAACAATTTGTTGAATCTTTATAAATTGGTACAAGTAGGTCATAAATGATTCAACAATAGGTCGATCGATGTGTCTCAAAGGCACAAACAAGCACACCATATAGATATAGTATTGTAGTATTACGAATGTCAACATAAATTCTTATATAAACAAGGTAATTTTTTTTAAACGGGGAAAAACCACTCCTGATTGGCCAATATGGTTCAAAATCGTGTCTGACCTGGACATCAATTTGATCTAAAATCCGTCCAGATTTGATGTTCATAGCTCTGTTACTTTTCATTGTATGGTAAACAGGAAAAATTTACTTACCCACGTATACAAACATTTAAAAAATTTTCATTTTGGTGCTCAAGAGGTCCAATTATATCGAAATACGTCAAAAATTAGATTTGAAAATTTAGGCCATACAAACCTGCTTCTATGAAGAAGCAATATGAGCAAGCAAAACGCCAGATAATGGCTTAAATTGCTGTATAGTTTTCTCTCTTTCTCTTGATTAATTAATATAATTTGTAGTATATCATAGGCATTTTCTGTTGGAAGTGTCTACACGTACTGAAAAAATCTGGCTATTTTAATCGAAATTTCGGTACAAATAGCCTCTTTTTTAGTTCTACTTGTACCGAAAAAATCCGGCTATTTGTACCGAAATTTCGGTACACGTAGCCACGGCCTTCTCTGTTTCCCAGGTGGATATTTAAGAATTTAGATAAATCTTCTTTGGAAAAACAAATGACTTATTTATTAATTATTTTTTTAACAAAATGACCTAGCACAAGCGCAGGAAGCGATATTGGACCACCATAAGAGCCAAACACGTTCTGCAGGAACTTATGATTTTTTTATTAGCTTCACGTCTGTTCGCGGCGACAGGCGGCGAGAAGAACAAAGGGAAGGGGGATTAAAAAATATCTACAATTAAGTCGTCCGGCAAACAGCAATGTCCATGAAATATGCCCGAGGTCCATTGGATGGGGTTTGATCATGCTTTATACAAGAGGCAGTATTATCCTGGCATGCACTTGCTCGGTGCGTACATCCAGCAAAATCGAGCTTCTTTAGAATGCATCTGCCTGGCTGGTTCACGAAAAGTCGCGAAAAAAATCAAAAGCAGCTGCAGATGCTTGGTCACGCGACAGACTGAAGGTTCTTGATGAAGCTGACACGAATAATTTTACGGGAAATGCGGAATTTACATCCAGCCTGTTCTCATCATTTATCAATATTAATCTCATCACTGTTAATCTTGTGTTCCATAAGAATTTTTGGTTTTGTCATCAGAATAAAGCCGTGTAACGAAAGGATGATTTTGCTCTTTTTGCACAGGAAAAAGTGCTCTTGTTAAATTTAATTTCGTGTTTAGGAATTTGTTGGAACCTGTTATCTAAATTCCTTAATTTATCTTTAACATATATTCAATTAGGGCTACACAGAAAAAACTAGGGATTCAATATTGATCCAGTTCAATCTCTTACAAATTATTTTGAACTTTATTTATGTTAGTTCTTTTGATCATTTTAAAAACTAAAAAACAATTGAATTGCTTTAAATAATCTTATTTCTCAATATAAACCAATAACGATTTAATTTTTTTTCAATACATTTTGACGTCGTTTCTTTGTTCAAAGTAAAACCTTTTTTTCTACGTGTTGAAGATATTTATGTGATTATGAAATTTTTACTTATTAAAATTTAAAAAAAATTCTTCTACATAACTTGGTGGGTAGCGTTTTACATTTTTTCTCTGTGATACGAATAAAAATAGGATTTGGTAAAAATAGAAGAATACATTTTTTAAATAAAATTAATATATAGGTACCATGTTAAATTTCATATGAAATGCTTTCAATTCCTAAGATTTAAAGTCGAAATATATTGAATTTTAACAAAATAGTTAAATTTTCAAACAAAAGATATGAATTTTCAAACCAAAGACGAATTTTTAATAAAGGAGTTGAGTTTTCAACAAGTTAAAAAGTTGAATGATTCAGAAAATAGTTTACTTTTTAATAAAGTAATTGGATTTCTAACCAAATAGTTGAATTTTCAACTAAACGGTATAATTTTCAAACAAAATAGATTTATCTTTGACCAAAAACAGTTAAATTTTCAGCCAATTGTTTTTTAAAGGCAAGAGGACGAATTTTGTAGAATAGAGTTAATTTTTTAACGAAAAAGTTTATTTTCATCTAAGAAAGATAAATTTTCTATCCAAACAGACGAACCTTCTACCAAAATAATTGAATTTTCAACTAAAAAATATGACTTCTTAACAGAATAGTTGAATTTTCAACAAAATAATTAAAGAACTGCCTGCCGTTACGGAATTTTCCGTAAAACTAATCCCTTTTCTAACTCGCTCTGGGCTAACTTTACGGAAAATTCTGTAATTCTAGCGCGAGCATTATATCTAACCGGTTAGTTTTACCAAAAATTCCGTGATGCTAGCTAGTGCCAAATAATTAAATTTTTATTAAAGTAGTTAAATTTTTAAGCTAAAAGAATTGACTTTCAACCAAAAATCGTTGCATTTTATTATTGGTTTCTGTTAATTCAGTTCGCATTTAAGCAAAGAAAGAGAGAGAAAATAGGCAGTTTTTTGAAAACAAGGGAAGCAATGAATTCTTTAAAGAAGGGAAAGAGGGGAGTAGGGGAAAGAGTGTGTAGTGTGTAACTAAAAAGTCAATATATTTTTCTTTTTACTCGATGAATATTCTTACAGATATTTTTTACCATTGATGATGTTATGTTATGTGCTGCTGTTGAAATTAAAACTAACAATTATTTTATAAACTCTAAGGTTTTTTATTAAAAGAAACGAAATTTCTTGTCAACGTGAAAATTAGTAAATCCCAGATATACTTTTTACCTGAAGTTGGATCAGAACGTTGCAATTAATTAACAACTAAAATGATCCGATGACGGATAATTTTTATTGGAAGGCGGATTCACAACTCAGAACTCTATACGTAGTTTTTAATTGTTGGCAACGTTTTTATCCAACTTCAGATATACGGAAAAAATAAGTTGTCTAAACTTTACATGACTGTCTTAAGACTTTAGATAGAGCGAAAATTTCTCAAAGTTTTGTATGACGCTTATTACAAGACTTAAAAAAATCCTTGAAATAATGAAAAGGGTTCGCGAGTTATTCCAAGACTCCCGAAATATCTTTTCACGATTTCGAGAGTCATGGAATAATAATTTACGGACACTTTTAATTATTTCGAAGATTGTCTTGAACAATGTAACGAACGTTATCCGAAATGTTAAAAAATGTGTGGCTTATCCTAAAGTCTTAGACAGTCAAGTAAAGTTTTGAACACTAATTTTTTCAGGGTAAAAATATCCCTGGGATGATTTACTTTGTACGAAACTCTAGAATTAAAAATTGCTGGTATTTTTGCGACTCCAGAGACGTTCTCGATTTCTGAGAACTTCCAAAATAGGGATCATTTTAATTTGCTTCCTGTGCTGCTTCAATACGAATTCAAAATCGTAAGTAACGTGCTCGACCCACCGTGCGTTGACAAGTAATGAAGTCATGTTGAGATCTGGAGTTCTATGTGCATCGCACAGGTGCATCCAGAATGATGGAAGGAGTCGCACTTATATGCACGAACGTGCCTCGTATGATGAAGTACATATACAAAGCTTCTTCTTCGTTGCTTGTAATTGGAATCGCAGTTAACTGTGGCATACATGCCGGTTTCATAAACGAATAGTATGTGTATACTACAACCATGCTCTTGTGCATGATGACAATTTATGAACCTCTCAATGGTCATCAAGAACCACTGACTACTTTCTTAAGAGTTGCGGAAAACTTGAACAATCTGGAAAATTCAGGGATTTTTTATATACGTCAACCGGGGCGATTCGCTACACTTTTTAACGAGGCATAACTCAGACGCAATATAGAAAGTGCCTAAATTGTGTAAGTTTTTAAGTTGCTGTTAATACTCGTATGAGTTCATGATGGTCTCAAGAAAAAATATTCGACAATGGAGCGATTTGTTACATTTAAAGTTTTCGACTTATTTAAATCCTATACACATTTTTTCCATGGTTATGACCATGTACTGTTACACGTGCGTGTGTTCTACACTAAAATTCGTAAAAAACTAAACCAGTCTATCGCAATTAAAGATGAAAAACATCAAGAATATAAGACAATTCTACTTTTTTATTGAATATTAATATTAACACTATAAACGCTTACTGAAATTTCTTTGTTTCGAATAAAGCAAGCAATAAAAATAAGGAAAGAAACAAGAATTAACTGTAACGTATGCACATTACCTATATTTGATTGTACATTGTTTAGTTATTATTAACTATACAACTATATAAGTTTTAAAAAAATCACTGTACGTATATTCATTTAGCGTTATTCATCGATGTAAACCGTTTTTTGAATTTATTCATAATGTATTTGAGTTATAGCGATTTTCCCCAGAATCTTCGGATCTGAGTTATTTGTGAATAACTTCAAAAGTTGGTCTGAAAAAAACCTTATTGAGAAGGATTTTATTTATTTCTGGAAGGGCTTCAATCGCACATAGTTTCTTCACTTTGAAATATCTTACTTACGAGATATATATGAAAGTTTGAGTAGTAGAACCTTTGATCGAAAATGTCGATGCGATCAGCGAAAGTATTATTAAAAATCACTGACGATTTTGAAACGTAATTACTCATTCAAAAATGGAGCGATGAACTTTTTTGAAAAACTGTTTGAAACCTTATTGAATCACGCATTATTTGAGCCCTAACAGAAATATTTTTGACCTTTTAAAGAGAATATACCACGTGAGAAGTTTTGAAAAAATGCAAGAATTTCTTGAATTTTGTACTACAAATTTAACTTGTGGCATGGCCTAGGAAAGCTGTAGCAAAAATCTAACATATTCAGGTCGATAAAACTTTTAAAATCTTTACGGGATCTCGAGATACGACTAAAAATGTCAAAGTCTCAAATGTCAATTTTCAGCCTGCGATTACTGCTGTCGACTATGAGAGCGGTGATCGCCGAGAATTTCTTAGATTTTGTTTCTTAACTTTAACTTGTTATGTAGCCAAGGATTCTTAATGATAAAACTGTAATTGGCAGGACTTAATCTATGAAATCTCATCTTTAATTTTAATTTACGCAATAAAACTTGAAAAATATTCACGGGTTCCCAAGATATGACAATAAATGTCTAAGCGTGTCTGCGTCAAGTTTCAGACGGCGCACAGTGGGACGAAAATCACGACTCTGGACAAATTGATTTTCCGACTACAGTTTTCATCCGATTAAAACGATTTTTTTTAAAATTAAAGATGATGAAAATCCGCATGATCTTATTAAAGCATATATTCAAATTGAGGCTCTATTTTTTTTTTATTTCTTGACAAAAATGAAAAATTTTGTTTTTGTTTTTGAAGAGTACCATTTCCACGGGGATACTCAGATTCATTCCCAAATACCCAGAATGAGTAGAGGAACTATCCAGTACAATTTTCCAGTACCGCAGGATAAATTAAAAAATGTATTTAAT
>JAUELO010000072.1:113193-129163 GCA_032357855.1 Amphibolips quercusostensackenii | reverse complement strand
TTATATGGCTCTCTAGTGTGATTGTCCGATCCCTATAGACGTGCTCTTCAGTGTGTACACTCCCGAATTATGACGAATGCGCTAGCAGAATATAGTGTTCTGAAACACCGACTGACACTAATGAATCCACTAATCACTTGTCGCGTCTCGCGACCATGTTTAGTAGCAAAAGACCAGGTAATGAGTACCTGCGTGTGGAAGGTGGGCAAACTCAAATAATAATTATTAGAGCCTTCATCTTTTGCCGCATTTCTGTACCTATTTTTACTTTAACATAATGTATCTTGACCCACGATTCTAAAATATTACTAACATTCATTATCAAATCGTTATTATTCTAACTGCACTTACATAAATTGCTCTTACCCTATTTTATTATTACCTCTATGCTTTTATATCACCTTTATATTATCAATATTTATCCACAAGTCTCTTTTTCCCTTCTCTCTTTTATCTCTCCAGGTACCAATCCGCTATTTTATCCTTTTCCTAATTCTTACGCGACAGTCTACTTCTACCTTCTCTGTCAAAAATTCTATCAAATTTCCCAAAAAAAGTTTTCGTCTCGTCTCTCTTTTAAATAATATTTATCTTTTACTTGTTCAGTCAATCTTTGTTACTTACTTCAGGTCATGTTTCTCAACATTTTTACAAAACTGTTATCACTTTTAATCTACTTTCCTATCTCCCGTTATACTCTAATACTGATTATAATTATTTATGTTCCTGCATGAACTTATTATATATTGTATTTTTTTTCATATGCTCTTTCTTGAGCATTATTTAATTTCTTGTATCCTGTCTGCAATTACTTTGACCTCTAATATTAACATTCCGTTCCTTGTACAATAAACTTCTCTTCTCTTGATCATTGGACTTTTAATTTGTGACATTCGTATTATATATTTTTATTATTCAGAACTATCTTTATTTTTTATAGGCTTTTTTAAAATTCTTTATAGCATGTCATCAGAGTGATCTAACGTTCTCAAATCTGTCTATTTTCATATGGTGAATTCTTGTATTCAATTGCAATAAAAAGATAGTTGGGCAAGGAAGCGGGTTTCTAGAGGAAAGCAAATTTGCCAAGAGAGTAAAAAGGTCAAGATAGTGGGCCAAAAAAGTTTGCGTAAACTGATGAATTTTTAGCATACACTATTTATTCGATTTGGTTTTTTTTAATGAAATTTTTTTACATTTTGAGCAGAATTATGTGTTTGGATTTTGGATACAAAATTTGGCTAATTTGTTATTTAGCAACAAAGTTGACATCTTCTTGTTTTAACTTATAGAAGTACAATTTTTTACGATCTTTAGATTTATTACTATCTATGAATTTATTCACGCTATTAATTACTATCTACAAATAATCCATAGCATTGCTCATTGAAAATCAGAGTTTTTATATAAAATGTAAGAAAAATTAATTTTTTATTGCAATTAATTGCCAATAAATTTTATTTGGCAATTGTATAAACATTTTTCGTTAACAAACTTACAGTTTAAATATTTTCCAAGAATAGGCTGAATTTATTTTTTACAAAATCAACTAAGAATGTCTTTTAGATTTATTTATAATCTAAAATACTTTGCAAATTGACAAGAATTATTGAGTATTTGAATTTCTGAATAAATAGGATTAATTTTTGTTCACAAGATCGATTAGGAATTTTTTCCCGATGATTTCTTGCTTTCATATTTTTCAAATTGACAACAAATACTCATTATTCAAACGATATTCATAAACAAATTCAGAGTTTAGACATTGTTTTGGAGATTTTTTAAATCATTCCTAATTCTTGTAAATTTGCAAAGTATTGTAGTGAAAAGTAATCATAAAGACATTCTCAGTTTATTCTGCATAAAAATTGAGCCTCCTTTTTAAAAAAATCTTTAAACTCTGAATTTTTTTATGAAAATTGATTGAGTAATCATTAATTTTTATAATTTTCTAAAGTATCATAATAAAGAGTTATCTAAAAGACATTTTTAGTTGATTTTGTAAAAAATTGATTCGGTTCGCTGCAAAATAGCCAAGCTCTGGATTTGTATGAAAATTGTTTAAGTAATTAACAAGCTTTATACCTTTGCAAATTAACATAGCAAAAAGTAATTAGAAAGAAATTTCTAGTTTATTCCGTGAAAAATTGAGCGTATTCTTTAAAAAATACCCAAACTCATAATTTGTTTATAAAAATTGTTTAAATAATTGATAATTCTTGTAAAGTCGTAAAGCGCCGTAACAAATAGACATCAAAAATACAATCTTAGTTGAGGCTGTGAAAAAATTAAGCATGTTCGTTAAAAAATAGCCAAACGGTACATTTTGAATCAATATTGCTTGAACAATTGACAAATTGCATCTTTTCTTAATTAATCATAATTAAACATTGATTTCTGTCATATTTTCATAAAAACTCTGGATTTGATTGAACTAAACATTATACTTGTACTTCTGAACAGATAAAAAAATGTCAATTTTGTTACTAAATAAAAAATTAAGCACATTTTTCATTAAAAATTAAACACACAAATCTAAATCGAATGAACAGAGAAGCCTAAAAATTAATTCGTCCCCAGAAACTATTTTGCCCCACTATGTGCCGGGTAGGAATCTTGTTATGAAAAAACGGAGGAGGAAAGCTTGAAAAAATTCTTTAAAAAACTACAATACTGGAGGTTACGATAGTAAAGCGAGAAGCGGATTGCGCTACAGAAACAATTGAAACATGTGAAAAGTTATTTCAATGAAAAGATTGAAGAAAAAAGAGAGGCAAGGAAATTATTATCAATTAAAGAATGAAGCATGGCTGTTCCAGGGTTGCATCTTCAGCAAAGATCATTGTTCACTTCGTAAAATGGATAATTTTTTTAAAATATATATACTGGTAGATGAATGAGTTTGAGTAAATAGGATATACATTATACAGGAAGAGGTAATCAATGGTAGGAAAAATACAGACAGAAAATTGATAGTTTGGATGAAAGATGTGAGACCAGAATTGAAACATAAATTGGAGCAGTTTGTGTGCAACCAACATTGGATATGAAAATTACCGAAAAAAAAGGAGTGTGAAAAATGGCAGACACAAAAAAAATTTCAAAGAAATGAGAAAGATAAAGGAGTATGTGAAAAGGTAGTGGAGCAAGGTAGGAAATGCAGTAAAAAATTCTTTAAGAAGAGTGGACAAAAGGTGTGAGGATAAAAAAAGGGAAAGAATAAAGAAAATAAATGAAGAATGAGAGGATAGAAATTAAAATCATGTGACTAAAGAATAGAAAAATTTAGAAATATTGATGCTCCTATGGACTGTAACTTCAAACAAAATATTTCTTCTTCTAATATTTTCTTTTCATCCCGCTCGCTTTTCCGGTGTTTTTGTCTCGCAACTTTTTTTTATCATGTACATCTGATAGTTTATTATTATACATATACGATAGTTTGACATCTTTTAAAATTGTCTTCAACGTGAAGTTGTTTCCCTTCATTTTTAAGTTATTAATTTGGCACTTTAGATTACAATTATTAAATTTTTATAATCATAATCCACAATTTAAAAACAAATTATTTTTAGCAACTCAGTTTCATAATTCTAATTTAAAAATGCCTTTTTTTAAAGGAAATTAGAAATTGTTTCATTTTTAACGTAATAAGTTTAAACTGTTAGATGTTAAAAGTTTTTAATTAGAAAGCATTTAAGTTTTAACGTTTTTAGGATAATGTAATTTTGTGAGATTAAAAATATTTAAAATATTCACATGTTTTAACCGTAAAAATTTGTGATTTTTCTGGACAGAAATCACATTTTTTAATAAAAAAATCTATCTTATTACTCTGAATGTAACTTGATCTACATGATATGTTACTTATTATTGATAGTTATCTTGTTTGAAATTTTTATCATTTTAAATTAGAATTAGAGCTTTTAATGCACAATTGTAAAACAGTTTATTTTTTGAGTTATTAAGACTAAAGTTTTTTTGGTTTTAAAGCAAGGAGGTCACAAATAAGAGATTAAAAACAAATTAAGCTTTTTTTGAATAAGGAATTCTTTTTTGGCCATAGCTCAGTGAAAAAAATTTCAGTATGAATAGCCGCATTATTTTAGTACGTGCATAGACACCATTTTTTGCTTTTTGTCTACTGAAGAAGAAGCGTAGGTTTTTTCAAATATATTCAGATTAAATAGACAACATTTTATTATTTATTCGTAAAAAAAACCTTTCGTCATTAAGTGTTTAGCGGATACATTCACTTTAGTTTATAATTTTAAAATGTCAAATTTTAATCGCTTCGAATTGAGCCCTTTTTAAATTTAAAAGTTTTCAGTTTTTACTTATTTAATTTAGAATTAGTTCACTTAAAATTTATACAATCACAATTCCTTTGAATTTTAAAAGATCCAGTTTATAAAATCAAAATCTGAAATTATTTAATTTTGAACATTTTTATATCATCTTTTTTCCGAAATTTAAATCTAAAATCCTTCAGTTCCGAGATTCTTTAAATAAAAATGTTCAATTTTGAATACCTTAAGCTATAAATAATACAAAATGTTTCGTATCATATTTTGCAATTTAAGGAGCTTCTGACTTAAAATTTGTTAATTTCAAATATAAAATTTCAAACACTTTTATTGAGAAATGATACAAGTTCAATTCCTCTTCATTTCATTTGAAATATTGTCCTTTTTACATTGTCATCAGTGAAGGTTTCAGATTTATGTAAAATTTGACCCTTCACTCCCTTTTTGTCAAATGTCTACGATTTGAGACTCTCTGAACCCGAAAAGCATGGTTTGTGAATGTGCCTGCCTGTGTGTCTGTCTGTAGATTTTCAATCTTTTAGCACAATAACTTTCGAAAGAATTATTTTATTTGATTTGCCTTTGGTACACTAGTTAGGTGTTGAAAATTGAAGATCAGGTTCGTTAGCCAACTATTGTGCATAATAATTGAAAAAGTCCAAGCATTTTCAACAATTTCAGGACAATTTTCTTGCAAATTAAAAAATTATATGAATAGAGCTATTCATAGTACTTGGAATGTTAAACAATTTACCCTCACGACTTTATTTGGTAAATAGAAAATTATTAAAGGTATAGCATTTTAAAAATTCAAGGACCTTAAACGAAAGAGAGTTCACAATCACCAAATTACAGTTGTCGATAATTTGATCTTTGATTTTAAAAGGTCTGTGCACAAAAGTGGAGGAAGTACAAAGACCGAGCACGCAGCACGAGGTAAATATATTATCGAGCGCGAAGCGCAAATCCAACAGACCTACGCCCTGGGCGCGCTCGAACGTTCGAGCTGCGCGCACAGAGAGCGATGAGAATGTGCCCTCACAGCGCAACATTTTTTTAAATTTATATCTGATCTAAAACTGCTTACTTTGAAACGTTTTCAATTCGAAAATTCTGCAATATATTCTTTTTAATTTTAAACGCTTTTAATTCGAGATTATTAATTAATATTTCTAAAATTGGAAAAACTCCTAGTATTTGAAAACGTGTTTACCAATGGATTTTAATATGGCTCATATTTTTTATGTTAGGAAATAAAAAATCAGATATGTAAGCGCGCGCGTGCTTTTACTGCTAGAAAGAAATAATATAAAGAAGTACCAAAAATTAGAAGAGAGAAAGTAGACAACACCGAAATAAATATTGCTGGCTGGATCAATTACCTCTTTTACCTGAGCAGATTTAGATCGGGGATCGGCGACCTGGACGGTCTCGTCTGGAGGTAGCCGCCAGGAGTTCCTCTCGACGTTAACGCTGGCGTTCATAGCGGCCTCCTCCGCCACTCAAATCCTCTCCTAGCCACTTCCTTATTTTGTGGGTCCCCAGGGTAACCCCCAGGCCATTCCTGGGGCCGTGGTCTGACCCTCCAATCCACAGTTCCTCACCTAGAACACCAAAAATTGACACGCTTCGTTACACACGTACGTCAGAGTTGGAAAAGAGGAATTTATAAATTTGAATTCACACTTGTCTCGAGTGCGAATGGGTAATTTGAAACGCGAATATAGAGAAAAGAGCTTGTGAAACAAATTTCTACTTCCATCCGTTTTAATGAGGAGTGTAAAGTTGAAATTTCAACCCAGGGAGTGCCAAAAGCACATGGCACACGATATAGGGGTAGAGCAATAATTGCAATGCTTCGTAAAATTCATAAAATAAAACAGCGCTCCAGGGCGAAGTAATGAAAAATTTTTTATTTCGATTTTATTTCGTTTGGTATGACTCTGGAAAATGTAGCTTGCTCATTTTTTTATATATTGAATTGTAATAGTGGATATGTTTAAAAGCAATTTAAGCAATTTAAGTCGAAAAACCGGGCAATGACTGGGAATGTGATTCACTGGCCGAGATTTTTCTTTCAAATGCACTTATATGCAAAATAACAGTAGTTTTATATATTTTATTACTTTATTTTCAAACTGGATTAGGAAATTTGTAAAAAATTTATCATTTTTGATAAGTTTTACAAAAAAATTCATGCAAATATTTACAATTATCCCGACTTGGAACAGGGGATATTCGAAAACAATTATAATTCTAAATTGCGATTTATAATTTTAGTAAAGAAATATAATTTTGACTTTCGGACAGGAAATGTTAGTAAAGAAATATAATAATTACTTTTAAACAGAGAATTTTATAAAAAGTATGATTTTGACTTTGAGAAACCCAATTTCCTTAAAAAATTAGAATTTTCACTTTAGGACAAGGAATTTTTAAAAAGAATTATAATTCTAGGATAGAATTTGAAATTTTCGTAAAAAATTATAATTTTAGTTTAAGGTTTACTTTAGAACAGCAAACTTCTATAAGGCATTATAATTGTTACGTATAGGTAGAAAGTTTCTGTGAAGAATTAAAATTTTCACTTTGCAACTGAAAACTTCGTAAAGAATTATAATTTTAACCTCGAACAGATTATTTTTGACATTTCGCGGGGAATTGAGGAAAATAATATTTGTTCTGATTTATAAAAATGGAATTTGCAAAAAAACACTGTTACAAGTCAGAATTCGTCAGATTTTGAAAATTCTTTGTTCCAAATCAGAATTTGTATATGCAAATAAAAATTTTTTTATTTGCAAATAAAAATTTGCCAGAATTTGGATCTTTCCTCTTCCAAATTTTAGAAAAAGGGATTCACTATATTTCTCAATTATGGTAGAAAGTTTTTTAAGTAAATTTTATTCTGATTTTGTACAGGGAATTTTTGAAGATAAATCTAATTTTGAGTTTGAACAGAAAATTTTTGGAAATAAATGTAGTTGTGGCTTAGAACAGGGAATCTCCTTTAGGGATTATAATTATTTAGACTTTGAGATGAATAATTTTCGTAAAGAATTAGAATTTTGTTCTTTAAACAGGGAATTTTAATAAATAATTAAAATGTTCACTTTGGAACAAGGGACATCATAAAGGAATTTTGTTTAATAATTTTAATTCTGATTTAGAAGAACGTAATTTAAAAAATCCCTGTCAGAACCGAATTAAAAATTTAGTTCTTATGTGACCAAAAATTATCTGATGTTTAAATTCAGAATTATATTTCTTCTCGAAAATCCATATTCCAAACTAGAACTCCTTCAAATCTTTAAATATGTTTAGAAGTCTCTTAGAATCTTTAAAAATTGTTTGAAATCATTTTACTCTTTTCAACTTTTTTAAATTTACTGGTAGAAAACTGAAAATTTAAAATTATCCATTGAGTAGACTCTGATAACCTTTTTTTCAAAGAAATGAAAACGATATTCGTAGAAAAAGCAAAAACTTGACCAGTTGTGTAGTGCACTCATTTTTTCCTCGTAATTCAAGTTCATTTCAGAATCTTTCTGAATGAACTCTCAAAATGTGAAACTAGTCGTCTTCCCATCCTTTTTTTTCCTTTTTCGTTTATCTAGATCGTCTTCAAATGTTGCAAGCTTTTTTCACCTTTAACCATCATCGTAAGAAGAGAAGGTATTTTTATGTTTGATAGCTCAACTTGAAAGTTGAAAAATGTAATTTAGAAGCATACATTTTTCTGAATTTAGAAAAGTATATTGCATTGATGAGCTTTAGTGAAAATTTATTAAAGATCCTTTCATTTTTCTGAATATGACGGAACGTTTTTCACTTCGTCACATTTAGCTATAACATAGAATAATTTACATTTGATTTGTTGCCGATTGTCGTTATACGATTGAATACAGACTTTTATTGTTCTATTTGCAAAAGTGTTGGCAACAAACCAGTATTAGAGGTGAGTATTCAAAATGCGGAGTTAGGACAGAAAATAGGAATGGCTAATAAATGCGTAGCCTATCAAGTAATTTCGGTTGTCGAAGCTCAAAAGATGTCTTATCACAGCAACCCCGGGATATCGAACCTTTGCAGCTGATTATTAACTTGCAATCAAAATAATACATTTGTGTGGGTCAAAAATTGATTTGTGCGCAACTTCGTCTTTATCTGGTGAATGTCAGTCGTTAGACTTTTTATCGAAGTTTGTAGTTTAGTCATGATCGACATAATATTTCTAAAACAAGGAATGTTTTAGAAAATGTTGAATTTTAAGATGGGAGAAAAGTTTCAACTTTCCTATATTAAGCCATAAATCTCTATGGCTCTGAAAATCAACTTTTTCCTGTATGAAAGTATTTCTTCAGATTTAACTAGTTCCCACTCCTACTTTAGGAAGATTTACAACTTCCTAGAACTATCCGAAAGTGTTTTAGAAAACGTTAAAGTTTCAAGAGAAGACTTCAATTTTGTACATTTTTAACCAGACATATTTTCAATCAAAGAAATGAATTTTCAAAAAAAAGTCACTTGAATTTCTAACCAAATACTTGAATTTTTGAATAAAAAGGATACATTTTTAACCAAAAATAGAATATTTCTATTTTTAACCAAAAAAAATCACTTTCTAACAAAATTGTTGAATTTTTAACTGAATTTTAACACGCGAATATAAATTTTCTAACGAATAGTTGAATTTTCTACCAAAATAGTTGAATTTTTGACCTAAGAAGAATAATTTTCTACAAAACATTTAAACTCTGAATTAAAAAGAATATTTTTTTAAAAAATTTGTTACATTTTTAACGAAAGATTTACATTTTGAAACAAAATATATTAATTCCTGAAAAAAAATATATAATTAGACATTTCAAATTAGTTTTTAAACCAAAATAGTTGAATTTTCAGCCCAGAAAGATTTTTTCGTTAATAGAGAAAAAAAATTGACTCAAACTCTGTTGACTTTTCAAACCAAAAAGGGAAATCTACAAAATGGTTTAATTCTCAACACAAAAAATATGGATTTTCGACAAAGTAATTAAGTTTTCTACCAAACTAGTTAAATTTTAAACCATAAAAGAGAAATTTTCTACAAAAATGTTGAATTTTCAACCGGAAGAGATGTCTCTTTATCAAAATTCGTGATTTTGTAACAAAATAATTAAATTTTCAGCCAAAGAAGATGAATTCTAAACAAAAAATATTAGAGTAGACTTTTCAACTTTTCAAATTAAATTTCAACCAATAAAAGCTGATACTCAATTATAAAAATTAAGTTTTTTCCAAAATTTTTTCTATAGATTTACGTAGTTCAAGTATTGGTCGAAACTTAAGGATTAAAAAAAAAAACGTAGAAAATTTCTTCTAAAGAACAGTTTAAAAATGTTAATTTGCATGTAAATGGCGATGGCTTGTATGCGTCATAATAACTGACTCTCGACAGTTGCTATAAATGGAAATTATTGACAGAAAACTGATCTTGAAAATCGGGCCATTCTAATACTCAATTTGCTGTTTAAATAAAAAAATCTAAAATCTGTATGAAAGCGTTGCATATCATTTTTATCCAAATTGATCAACTGTCATTCACTGCGATCTCGCAATTTTTTTCATTCGGGAATAAAGGATTAAAAAAATCAGGATAATGTGCATTTTGCAAAATGTATGATGGACTTAATATGTCGTTTAATGACTGTATGGAGCCGAGCTGTTATAAATATATTTTTGCAGCTAACATATCATTTATTATGCTCGAAGAATGTCACAAAGAAGGCTTTATCAGACTCAAAACTCTGGATTTTTATCCCGTTGGAGTCTTCCACCTTGGTTCGTGGTGGAATACGAGTAACGAGAGTTATTTGATTTCAATACTGTGGAAAATTCCACCCAAATCAGACAAAGTAGCGCTGCTCGTTCTGTTAAATAGTGAAAAAAGCAGATAGTAGCAGATCCTCGATGCACTATCGGAATCCATTAATTGGAGAGGCCTGCAGCTCGCATATTTCAAGCATGTTGTGCGGCATATGAGTGTGGAAAATTAATAATGAAAGCTGATAAAAAACCTGTGTTAAAAAAATTTTAGTGAATTGTTAAAAAGAATGTATTCATTGCATTCTCAAAATAAATTAGCAGTGTGTAGTTGCAAACTGAATTTTATGAGGGATCAAATTATGATCCAAAAGTAGATCAACTTTTTATTATTGTCCCGAGTAAAAATGCTTCGACTTCAGTTCGACTTGGTGATGTTGAGTTCGTCTCCAATACATCGATGTCTGGCTGCGTCTCATAACTAAAACGAGATACAAGCCTTCGTCTTACTTCTATAGTCACGAGAGGTAAGACGGCGTTTACTTGTCTCAAGATAAGCCTTGTCTTTGCTTAGATAAATAAATATATATATATATATATATATATATATATATATATATGTTATGAAAATATACAAAATTTTTAATTATTAACAAAGATTGGCTTTTATGGCAGTCAAAAGGACCCTGTTTGTCAAGGAAGTTATATACTCGAGGTTATAAACTGCTCGTTTTGGAGTCATAATATATATCTTCAAGATATAGCAACTTGTCTCCAAGACGTCAATTGAAGCCTGGCTTCATCTCAAAAATGAGACATGCTAAAGTCAAACTTTTCGACTTTAGAATCTCTTGATTGGGGGCAATTTAAGTCGAAACCAAGTCGAAGAATCGCATTTGGGGTACAACGCTTTGATCGACTTTTGTCTGGAATTTGACATTTCAAGATTTAGTCTGTAGTCAGCACATGCAAAATACAAGCTGATTATTCTCCATTATTCCTCTCTTCATGTACATTATATAGTCAACATCCATTGATGTGGTAGCAAAGAGTCGAATGACTAATTGCCATCATAATTTTCCTAATTATCAATGACAAATTAATGAGGATCATTTAAATAAACTAAATATTAAGTCGCACATTTAATTCTGGGGTTGTCTACTAGGAAGGAATTTATAAAGTTTTGAATTTGTTATTTATTAAATATTATCTTTATAACATGTTAATAAACGTGTGTGGGCTTTTTTACATTCTCATTCTAATGAGAAGGTATTAGTTTTATGTGAAATTTGACTTTGTCGGTTTTCATTATATCTCCACGTTTTGAGACCCCCTGAGTAGGAAAGAACGATTTTTACGAAGGTTTCTGTCTGTAGTCTGTAGGCACGATAACTTTATAAAAAATAATCAGATTGTATTAAGCTTTTGTTAGCCAGCCATTTTGAATAAGAATTAGGAATTTAAAAAGTTAAAGTATTTTCAAAATTTTTTAAAACTTTTTTTCTATTTAAAAATTCTAGGTACGGCTATTTGTGGTACTCAGAAAGTTGAAAAATTTAACCTTTGCGACTCTTTTTATTAATCAGCTAAACAACGCACAATATAAAAAAAAATCCAAATAAGGAAATCATCGCTTAATAAAAATCACACAAGAATATCATAGCAACTTTTAAAATATTCTCAAAAAATCAAAAATTTGAATTTCCGATTGCACAAAAAATAATAAACAATCAAAAGTAGCTTTTGCTTTATTTGTAAGAAAGAACATTAAAAATAAAAAAATTGAATTTTCGGACAAACGACACAAGCTACGAAAAAAATATAGGAACAAAAGTTATTGACACAAGGAAGTACTTAGAATTTTTTGATAGTATGCATAGTTTTTGTTTTAATCGTGAAAAATGACATTACAAACAAATAGCTAATTTTCATATGACTTGACTTTCTTCTTTTAATTTTTAATACAATTTTCTATGATTAAAACAAACATTGTTTGACCAAATATGGAATTTTAAATTTTTTGTTAGCACTCCTAGTAAGTTAAACCAAAACTGTTGCTTGCGAAATCAAAAGTTTTTTTTTTGACTTTTAGAAAAGTGTGAAAAAACGCAAATCATACCGATAATGTTATAATTATATCAAATGTAATTGGAATCCTGCAGAAACTTTGCCGTGCCCAAACATTTACAATAAATTATTGTTATCATATAGTTTACCAAAGAATCATGTAAATACATATAAAAGATCGAGCGCGAAGCGCGGGTATTGTAATGAGAAAGTGTTCCTTACGGCCAATTGAGCCTGAAGTAAAAAAACTTGCTTTTTAATCTAAAATCAAAACAAATTTAAGAATAACCTTAATCGTACTTTGAGCTAAGAATTCCTGAATATTTTGGGTGCCTTTTTTTACACGAAGCAATGGTGCGCTCGCACGGCTGATTCGTGCGTGCACGCCATCTACTCGGGTGCACACCTAAAACAGCCGTGCAAGCGCACTAATCTTTCGTGTGAAAATAAGACACCTGAACTATTGGGGCATTTTTCGTTCATTGTATAAGGTTTAACCCGTTTATAATATTTGCAAGTGAACTTCTTCTTTCTATCTAAACTGAGCACGAAGTGTGAATACTAAAAAGAGCTGAGCGCGAGGCAAAAAGTATTTGAGCGCAAAGCGTAAAATACGATAGCCGCGCGCCCTAGGCGCGCTTAAGCTTGCGCAAGAAGCGCGCGATCAACACATTCTCTATCATATAAATAGACTAGAAAAAAATCGAAAAGACCCGACATATGCTTAGAAAATGTTATAAACCACAACTAGAAACGATAATTTTTGATCAATGCAAAAATCAGAGCTTTACAAATTCTTTGTACTTCTAATTTCGATTCCTGTGTCTTATCGACATTTTTTCTAGTTAATTTTTGTCACTGAAATGTTTTCAAGCGCTCGGAAAAGTAAAAGTTATCTCTTGAAAAATGATTGACTATAATCCACAAAAAATTGGAAAGACTTTTTCCACCTCGAGAAGTGTAAAAAGAAATTGAAACTCAAGAAAATGTAAATATTTTGCAAACAAGAAATTTATGAAATTATTTGACACGCATGTAAACCAGTTGAATTTTTTATTTTTGACAATACCTATTTTCTACTGTTCATCGAAATGAATTATGAAAATACTTTTAGTGAAATTTCAGAATAAATTTCTTGAATTTCTGACCATTTATAGCCTTTTCTTTGTCATTAGCGAAAGATAGTGTACTACATATTCAAAGTTTTAAGTCGGATGATCGCAAAATAACAGCTTGAAGCTTTAAACTTCTTGTTTCAGTATAAAGCAGTGTAATTAGAAATCCATTAATATGTTTAAAGGGCTACGAGTTTCTTTTTCTGCATAGAGAAAGAAAGGAATTGAATATCGATTTGAATTCTCATCACTTCATGCTGGGTTATCTAAGGCAATTATTTAAAAGCCTTATTTGATCGTTTTTTGAGTTTATTAAAAATTTTTAAATATACTATGGGGCTAATTTTTTTTATTTTTGTGGTCAATGGAAATAATTTTTTGTCACGTAGATTTATTAAGAAAGTAATGTGAGAATAAAAAAAAGTGTATTATATGTTCCATTAAAAAAATTTGAAACTCTGAATTTATCCATCCTAATTTTGATTTGATAGATTGTTTAGAAAGAAAGTGAAAAAAAGCTTGTCAAAATTTTTTGAAAGGAAAACTGAAAGTACTTAATATAAAAAAAAGTTTACGAAGTAATTATTACTGTAAATGAAGTTATTATGTATGTTTAGAATGGACTAGAATAGAATTTTTGGATTTCAAAATAAAAACGAATGAAAAACATACTGGAGTCTTTATTTACAATTCAATTAAACAAAAAATAATTTTACTTCTCAAAATATTGTTCACGATGCTTCACATTCCGTTATTAATGGATTTTTTCTCTCCCAATGAATAGCGTAAAAAAAAGTTATTATCATAATTTGCGGCTCAGCTTCACTCCATCTTCCAAAGTGAGATATGGGTCATTTTCACATAGCTTAAGTTTTTTACATAAGTGTTAAGATGGATTTTTTACGAAAGATCTAGAACTGATTTGTTACAAAGGATGCTGGAGGACTATTTCAGATGTACGATAATGATAGTAGGTTCGAAAAATATCTAGCGATTTTTCTCTCCAGAGAATTTATCTGATGGGGTGGGACGCGACCTAGAGATTGTTTAAGTGTAGGGGTGATAATATTAATAAAAGAAACAACTATTCTACTTTATCCTTTTTTTCAAAGTTTAATGTAGCTATTATTCCTAAAAAACGTTTAAACTACTCAAATTGAACATGAATTAAAGTGTATCCAATTAATTAAATATTTACACAAAAATTTGTTTTTGTTTTTTTATAATCCTTAAAAAGTAACAAAATATAGTCTAGATATATGTACATTAGGAAACAAATAGGAGTTAATAAATATAATTACATTGATTTCAATGGTAATGTTACTATGAAAAAAGTGGGATTCGACTCTTAATGTACGCTACTGAGATCGAACAATATTTAATATAATCATACAGATTATTTATAAATAATCAAACGACTTATAAAAAAATAATACCAATCAAGGTTAGAAAAAAGAAAAAATACCTGATTCTAAAAATTAAAAAAATATATCTTGAAAACTTCATGGGACACAACTGTTACAATTGTTATGCACACACATTCAAATTGAAATTCTAGACATTCTTTAAAATTATCTCGGAAAACTAGTAAAATTTAAAAATATGTACTTCAAACATACTATTTTTCAAGTAATGGTACTATGAAAGTAAATAATCAAAAATAAAAACACTTTCATGCGAGAGCCTCAGTTAGAAATCAGTAGTTTACATCCGAATAAGTGTTAACAAATAAGATATATATTTAAAAATCCGGAAACTGAAATGAAGCCAAGAAAATCCTGAAATCCACGAATACAGATTCGAAGCGTGAATATTAATCGTCCTAAAAAGATAAATAAATTTAAATTTTTACTGTTAAAAATTTGAACCCTTTTATAATTTTTTGAATTATTTTAAAAATAATGATTTTTTAAATTAAACTTTATATCATATTTTCCAAATCATGACATGTAGGTTATTTTCGGCTATTTAATCAAGATTGGTTGAAAATTATTCTTTTTCATTTTTTGTTTTTACACTTGGAATTTCATTTGAATCCTGTTTTGGGCATGCTCCTTAATGGCCTTGACTGTAAGCGATCACAACATTCGCTCGCGCAGAACGTAAACAGTCAACCCGCTCTGGACCTCGCGGGCTTCTCTGGACCCCCCCGGGCTCTAAAACAGCTGCAGAAACAATTCTCGGAATGACTTAAATGAAAGGGACCTAAATAAGATTTCGAGTGTAATTGTAAAGCAGAAATGTAATAACTATGAATAATTAAAATTATTTAAAAATTTTTCATACATAATGAAAATATAATACAATTTTGATCTTCCGTTAATTATTTTTGGTATTCTAAATAGTGAACAATCCTTATATATAATTTTTAATTTCTTCGATATTGTCAATTGATTATTAATTGAGTTTTAAGGCGTGATTATAAATAAACATTATATAAATTATTAACTTAAATATTGAGCGCATTTTACATTAATTACTTTAAGAAAAAAATCTTGAATGAAAGAAAATTCACTTGATTTGAAGAAATGATTGTACTAAATACGTCCTATAAAACATTTTTGAAATAATAAGCGGAAAGAAATAGAGAGCGACAACCCTTTAAAAATGTCAGCTAGAGGTAAGGTGCCGCTCCCAGCTCTCACTATACTCGCGTTTTTTATATAATTGATATAT
>JAUELO010000072.1:73908-85261 GCA_032357855.1 Amphibolips quercusostensackenii | reverse complement strand
TTTGATGAAAACCGGCAAAGTCAAATTTCACATAAAACCATTACCTTCTCATTACAATGAGAATGTAAAAAATTTTAGCTTCAAGAGTTCGAATACTTTTTATAAACCTGAAAAAAAAACGAAAAATGACCGAGAATGTTTTCGTCGATTGAAACGGTCAATCTGAATTAATAATAAATAAGTATATCAATAATTATTTTGTTTCAATCATATTTATTAATTTTAATAAATATACATCACTGTGGATTTATATACTTAATTCGCTCATAATTTTGACAAAAATCATATAGAAATAACAATTATGTATAGTTTGTGACAATTATAAACTTTTGAAATTTACTAATTATTTAACAAAAACAACCAAATAAATTATAATAGAACATCAAATATTAAATCTCAGCATTCTGGTCCAAATAATTAATTTTACCACCATTTGGCTGCTTATGTCCGTAACGATTTTAGAATTATTATTTAATTTTAAACTTATTATTGCTGAAAAAAAAATTTTTTTGATCGGAAGAGGGAGACAGCTTCAAGTTTTTTGTTATTTTATGCTTTTTCCCCTTCCATTGAAATGCAAAAGTCACCCGTCCTGATCGGAGCGCCATCGTTTGAATTTCAAGGTAGGAAAAAATTCTAATTTACCTACATTGACCTATCAAATCTTTATGCCTCACTTTTAAAGTGACAAAAAAATTATAATTTTTTTAACTTTGAAAGTGTTTTGTTTAGATCTTATCAGTTCCAAATTCATTTCTAAAAGATTAATAAAGTCCTAGAACCAACAAAAAAAATTTTAGAAAACGTTGAATTTTCAACACAAGCTAACAAGTAGTTGAATTTTTAACCAAAAGAGATTAATTTTTAACAAAAAATGTAATAGCTGATATTTAAATACAAAAATATTTTCATTTTAAATAAAAAACAGATGAATTCAGCAACAGAAAAACAAATTTTTAAAACAATAAATAAATGCTTCACCAAAACAGATTAATGATTAACCTAACACTTCCATTTTGAACAAAAAGATAAATTATCTACAAAATAGTTCAATTTCTAACTCGCAAACATACTTTCAATAATCAAATAGTTGATTTTTTGACAAAACAGTCAAATTTTCGAACTAAAAAGAATGACCTTCTATGATAATCGTTGAATTTTACACAAAATAATTAAATTTTCTACTAAATAATAAAATTTTTAAATAAACGAGATGAATTTTCAACTAAATACATCAATTTTCAACTAATAAAGATAGATTTTCTACCAAATAGTTAATTGGTCAACTAAAAATGATATACTTTCATACAAATTTAGAAAAAAGCTTCATTTATATTTAAAGAAATTATTGTTTTAAAAAACGAAATGTCTCGCCTTTCCGAAATTTAGGATGACTAGTCCAATATTTTTCATATGTTTGGCTACTCGGCCTGAATTGTCGGGACGACTAACTAGTCCGTCATCTTTTTCAACTTGACCAATTTTTCGATCGACTAGACGCAGTGTTTAAGAAATATAATTTTTCAGAACTAATTCAATTTTTAAGCAGAGATGAATTTTCAAACTGAAATTATAAATTTTTAACTACAGTGATGAATTTTCAACTAAAATTATGAATCTGTAACCAAAAAAATTATATAAATTTTCGAATGGAATATTCAACTTCAATTGATAAAGTTTCAACCGAATAATAAAACTACACTACAGATACACTTATGGCGGAAGTACGATAAGCAAGTTTTGGACCATAATATATATTGTTATTGATTGAAATAACTGCCTTGCCATGGGCGAATACTATAAAAGTTTCACACAACCTTTCTATAATTTTCACAAGATTAAATTTTTTTTTACATTCTCATTCTAATGAGAAGGTATTAGTTTAATGTAAAATTTAACTTGATCGGTTTTTATCAAATCTTTACGTTTTGAGACACCAAACAAAATTTTATGAAAGTGTCTGTATGTGTGTATGTATGCATCCTGTAGGCACGATAGCTTTCGAGAGACTGATCAGATTGTATTGAGCTTTGGCAAACCTTTGTAGGGCATAAAAAGAAATAAAATAAAAACGAGTTCGTTGGCCACCTATTTTGGATAGAAATTTTAAAAGTTAAAGCATTTTCAAAATGGTTGAGAACATTTTTTTGTATGATTTGAAAATTCTATTTGCGGCTTACTGTATTATTCAGACAGTTTAACAATTTATCCTCATGACTTTTTTCGATAAAAAAAAAGTATCAAAGTTATAGCATTTTTTTAATTTAAAGAAACAAAAGAAATTGGAAATTTGAAGCCAAACAACGCACAATATGAAAAAAGTTAAATGAGGAAAAACTTTGCTTTCCGAAAGCTCTACAAGAATATCGTAACAAATCTTGAATTTTTGTTTTGAATAATCGAAAATTTCAATTTTTGATCGCACAGAAAATAATGAAAAATCAAAAATTCAGTTTGCGGTAAAACTATACAACCTACAAAAAAAATGTTTAGAAAAAATTATGTATCCAAAAAATAGTTACAAATTTGTGCTAAATCACTTTTTGATAGGACGCGTAGTTTTTGCTGTATTTGTGAAAGAACAACATTGAAAATAAAACAAATTAAACTTTCGGACAAATGACACAACCTACAAAAAAAAATTAGAAGCAAAAATTATTTACCCCCCAAAAAGCTACAAATTAATATGAATCATTTTTTGATAGGATGCATATTTTTTGTTTCAATTGTGAAAAATGACATTAAAAATAAACAATTAATTTTAATATGACTTAGTATGCTTTTTTGAATTTTATATATAGTTTTCTATAATTAAAGCAAACACTGTTTAACTAAAAATTTGATTTTTTATGTGTTATTAGCTTTTTCAGTATGTTAAACAACAGCTCGAGGAATTAAAAGTTTTTCTTCGGAGTTTAAAAAAAATGTCAAAAAATGCAAAGCATTTCGATAATGTTATGGTTATATAAAAGATTATCGTAATCATTTAAAATATTTTGCCGTGCATAAAAATATGCAATAAAGTATTGCTATTATATAAATGTTAAGAAAATTATATAAATAGATATAAAACTGAGCGCGAAGCGCGGGTATTGTAATGAGACTGTATTCCTTAAAGCCGATAGAGCCATGAGTAAATAAACTTCCTTTTTAATCTGAAATAAAAACAAATTTACTTTAATCGTAGAGGTTTTGCCAATTTTGTAATATTTTCAAGTAAACTTCTTTTTTCTATCTAAGACGAGGACGAAGTGTGACAAACTAAAAGAGTCGAACGCGAAGCGCAAGACAAAAATTATTCAACCGCGTAGCGCGAGATACATACATTACCGAGCGCAAAGCGCAAAGTATTTTTGTTCTCGTGCGCGAATCGCGAGATACAACAGACGCGCGCCCCAGGCGTGCTCAAGCTCATTAAGTTTAATATATTTACAATTTACAATTTACAATTTGAAACTGCGAATTTTACAAGCTAACGTACAACTTTTACTACATATAAAAATTAAAAAAAATTGAATCTCAATGACGAATCTTCGCTTAATACTGATTCTCATTCTCAGATTACATTAACCTGATGATGTCCTGCGTAAAGTGGGCAAAACGTCGTTATATATACCGTCATCGAATACATGTTTAGATAACCAACAAAACCACCATAGTTCATTAACAAAAAAACCTGGTCGAAAACCATAACAACAACTTAGATAATAAAGCTTTTAATCCAAAAAGGTGAATGTTCAACAAAAAATATAATAGTAGACTTTTCAACGACAAAAAACAATAAAAAAAATAATAATTAACTCTCAAATTTTTTTTTCGGAAAGTGTTTCTATAGATTTGCCAAGTTTTGACTTCTGTTGCTGGAAGATTCACAACTTCCTTGAACCAGCAGGATATATTTTAGAAATTTTCAAATTTCAAATTGAAAGTAAAATTAATTTTTTCTATATTGGGCTTTAAATCAGTGTCGACTTGGAAATATTTTTTTTTTCTTTTAAAAGTGTTTCTATAGATTAATTTTGTTCCTACTTAATTTCTAAAAAATTTAAATTTTTCTATGACTAAAAACGAATGTTTAAGAAAATTTGGAAATTTTTGAAATCTATGGCTCTGAACATTTTTTTTACTGTCAGAAAATATTTCTTTAGATTCACATAGTTGAAGTATTTTTGAAACTAAATGATTTTTCGTTAAACAAAAACGTAGAGAATGAAAATTCATGACAGGAAATCGATTCTGAGAATTGGATCATTCTGATACGCAATTCACTGATCAAATACAGAATCCAAAATCTACTTAAAAGCGTTGCTCATCATTTTAATCCAACGGCAGAACCAAATTGATCAACTGGCATTTACCATGTGTTCAAATTGAAGTATAGTTTTTTTTAATAATTTAAAATTCAATTTACGATTTCAATAGATTCTTATTATCTTCACCACCTGCATAATATTAAGTGTGAAATGTATAAAATATGAGAAATTTACTTTTTAAGACTATAATTTATAGATTCCTAAGTGACTCATCAAACCATGACAAATTAAGAGAAGTCAGATGATGACAAATCAGAAGAAGATGAATTAGCAGCAACTTTATTATTTCGATATCAATTAGTGAAAAGAACTTAGGCTGCTTCCTGTTATATTTTTTCCTGTGAAGATGACTAACTTTCATTTGCCTAATGGATAGTGAGAATACCGAAGAACTAATGCCGAGTGCGTCGCTTTAGAAGCATGAAAGTAAAAAGCATGCAAATATACTCTAAACTGCATGACTTGTATTCGTAAAATAATTACAAAACTTATAAAAACCGGTTGGTTTATTTACTGTCATATAGTACAAATTGATGAAATTATTATTAAATTCGCTAAAAAATAAATGATTTTTCGCTGAAATAAACATTAATATTATTTCCTTATATCTTTTCTCATATTGAGGGGACTTATCGATTATTGTTGTAGGTCAAATCGAGATGGCTGGGGAGATAGGTTCCTAACCTAAACTTTCAATTGTTGGGACATTAAAATTTTCTTTTCAGAATGCATTATATTTTTCAGTATTATATGAAAACCTGAACGCATAGAATAGGGAATATTTTCTTTCATAATAATTGTCACACCGAAAGAGATAATGACAAATATAACACATGTTTTAGAAAGATCAAGTAAATAAGATAAGAGATCACAGATCAGTTACAGTGATCCAACGATATTATAAATAGAGTAATTTTCACGTAAAAAAAGGCATCCATCAAATTTCATAATGTTGAAATGGTTCACGACTTCACTGCATTTTTACCTTCGCGATAGTATATTGAACATTTTTTTGTTTAGAAGACAGTTGCAATGAATAACCCTGAGTAAATCTACATTTGAGACCACTCTTCAAAATATCTACAATTTTCGTTTAAGCCATTTTTGATAAGTCCATATGTGAAAAATTTAAAAGAAGAAAATCGGCTTTTAAAAAAACTATAAAACATGAAAAACTGAATTATAAAAAAAAATCAAAAGTGCAAATTTTGAGCCGAACAACGCAAAATATGGAAAAAAGTATTGAAAAGAAATTATAGCTTTTGAAAAGTCCTATAAAATTTTTAGAATAATTTTTTGATAGGACTTGTCATTTTAATTTTATTTATCGAAAATACTATGAATAAATAAAAAATTCAAATTTGTAGCCAAACGACGTCAAATATGGAGAAAAGTTTTTGAAGGAATCTCAGCATTCAAAAATCCCTACAACTTTTTTTTGATCATTTTTTGACAAAACTAGCTGTTTTTAATATATTTATTAACATTAATATGCAAAATTCGATAATTCCAATATCATGCTAAAAAACGTGATATACGTAAAAAGTCTGAAAGAAGACTGGTAGGAGTTTTTTAATTATCCATAAAAAATGTTGTGCAAACAAAAATCCTATTTTTAGCATAACAGCGTGAGACAGGGAAAAATGTCTGAAGCAATGATTGTAACTTTTTATTTGAAGATAGATCAGAAAATGAATAAGCATTAAAAAATGGCTGTCGAAAATCAAGCGTGAAGCACGAGTGTTACGATGAAAATGTGTATATCAAAGCTTACAGAGCTTTGAGCAATTCAATCTTTAACTATGCTTCATTACATAGAAATTCAGAGTGTAAAGATGCATATAAATCTAGTATCTGAAAAAATGTTTTTACTTAAGTTTCGTTCAAGCATTCCGAGTGCAAAGAATAAATACCTGAGTGCGAAGCGCGACATCCGACAGACGCGCGTCATAGGCGCGCTCAGACTTTCATGATGAGTCTGTGCGTGAGCAGCGGGCAGATTTTTTATTGAAAATTCTTCTTTGCAAATTGAAAATTTAATTATTTGGTAAAAAATTGAATTGTTCTGTTAAAAAGTCACCTTTTTCGGTTTCTTGGTTAAAAATAGACTTTTTTCTTGAAAATTCAATGGTCTTCTAAAAAGTTTTTCTTTTTGTCTCGAAAATTGAACTATTTAGTTTAAAATTCGTATATTTGTGCTGAAAGCTTAACTATTTGTTTGTAAACGCAACTGTTTGATTGAAAATTAACTTTTTTCTAACATTCAACTATTTGGTTAAAAATTCATCTTTCTTGGTTAGAAAGTATATTTTTTGTTGAAAATTTGCTTTTTCAGGTTGATAATTTAACGGTTTTTCAAAAAATTTTGTTATTCAGCTTAAATATTCAACTATTTGGTTAACAATTTAACTCTTTTTGGTTAAAATCAAATCTTTTTTGTTTGAAACTTTGACAATTTTGCTGCGAATTCAACTATTTGGTTAGAATTTCTATTATTTAATTAAAAAGTGAACTGTTTGATACCTCAGTACATGCTAATTTTCAATACTAATTTAATATTCTTATTTCGTGAAATAATTTTCTTGTAGCAATTTCAGAATACACTTTTATTGATAAGCATTTTCTCATTTCAACAGGGTGGCGAAAAATTTCATTTTTAAAATACCACACTCTTAGTCTTTTTTAAAGTTTAAAAATTTATTTATTTCAAACGAAATAGATGACTTTTCTTCTATAAAAGATACATTTTCTATCTAAAAGGACGGATTTTGAGCACAACAGTTGAATTTTCGACTAAAAAAGATAAATTTTCAACAAAATAGTTAAATTTTCATCAAAGCGGTTGCATTATTCAGCAGAGAGTTGAATCCTTAACAAAAAATATTAATTTTTTATCCAAAAGAACCAATGTTCTGTGAAAATAGATGAATGTTCAACAAATCAGTTACATTTGCAACAAAAACAAAAATCAATTCTTCACAAAATACTTATATTTCCATAAAATAGTTGCATTTTCCGTTAAATTGCTTATTTTTCAAGCTAAAAGAGCCGTGATTAAAGAATCAGTTGACGTTTAAACCCGAAAAAAAATTTTAAGAGCAAAGGTTATTTACAACCAAATTGTTTAAATTTAGTACAAAAAAGACAATTTTTCAACAAAACAATGAAACTTAACCAAATAGTTAAATTTTTATCCAACAAAGGTGAAATTTCAACCAAATGGTCGAATTTTTTATAAAAAAGGGACAAAGTTTAACCAAAAACAGTTCCATTTTCAACCAAATACTCACATTTTCAAGCGAATAAAAATAATTTCTTACAGGACACTTAAATTTTCAATCCAAAAAAGTTGAATTCCTCACAAAAAATGTGAAAATTAATATTTCTCAAAAAAAAAATCAACAAAGTAGTATAATTTTTTAACCAATTACTAGAGTTTTAAGCAAAATACTTATATTATAAAAAAAAGATTAATTGTTAACTGAATAGGTAAATTTTTAACAAAAAATGTGATAGTTGAATTTTTAACAAAAAAAGATGCAATTTCTACTAGAAGAAATGCATTTTTAATCAAGAAGAATTATTTTCTACGAAGAAAAATAAATTTTCACCGAAATACATAAATTTTGAAACAAATATTTTAATTTTAATAATTGTTAGGTAAAAATATAATCGTCCTGATAAAACGACTGTAAAATAAAAGAAATATAAATATAAATACAAGGCATATAAATTACTAGAAAGAATAATAGATCAGGGTGGTCGCAGAACTTCACTTTTAAAATTCCCTAGTTTTTTTAAGGACCAGTTTTTTATTTTCCTTAACCATTAATATTCAAATACCAGAATCTTACTCTTGTAACATTTTCAGCATAGAATCTTTTATAAACAGAATAGAAAAATATCCGAAGAAAATTTTAAAGTTTCGAATTTGGTTTCTTTTACACTTATGCAAATCCAAATTCTCTTGTATAAATTCCCTGACTTTTGCAAGATCTTTTTCAAAATTCCTGACTTTTTCCTGACTTATCCTGACCCATAAAATTTCCCAACTCTTGACTCGTTTCTAGGTTTTTCCTGATTTACAGCCACCCTGATTCAATTATGAAATTTATTGTGAAATCTTTGTGATTATTCTTCCCTGAAGTCAGAAAGTTCCTTGTGTATTCGTATGGACATTAAGAAACTCGACTGTCAGATTTCAGTATAGAGCACAAGATTTTCTGTGATTCTCATGAGCTTCTTAAATCTGCAACTCAAAATCTCTAGCTAAAGAACAATGCATGCGAACAAAAAGCAAGTAACATTATTCGTGGATGTTCACTGAAAGCCTCTTACGAGTATATCGTTGAGAAATTTTATCACGAAAAGAGTTCAGTATAAAGCAACTTTTGTGGCAACGGATGAAAGCTACAAAACTGAAGAAAAGAAGCGTAGAAAGTCATACTCGATTACGCTCATGCGATATGTGCTAGCAGTTTCTCCAATCTGTGTCGCACACCGGAAAAAAATGTTTAAAATACCATTCCGGCTACAATTTTTAATTGATTTTAATTTTTTTCAAGTAATAGAAACTAAATTCTTAACCTCTTAGGCCTCGATTGTCGTTTTTAATCAAATTTAAAATAATAAACAAACAATAAAAAACAAAAATAAATATATTTCTTGTTCTTATAAACAATTATGATAAATGAATGCGTATTTTGCGCAATCTTTGAAAATTTCAGGTACTTCTTTTTATAGTGCTTTGTTCGAATTTGCAGTGATGCTTCAGTGAACCATATAACCCAGTTTGAGCAAGACGGTTACTTTAACCAAGCATTTCTTGGTTACAACACTCATTTGTTTTTGTTTAATATTGGTTTCATATTGGCAAGCTCAACAAAGCACTTTAGAAAAAAGCACCTGAATCTATAAAAAATTGCTTAAGCTGTGCATTTGTTTATCAAATTTGTCAAAAATAATCAATGTTATATAATGACAATATATTTTACCAAACATAACTGTTAATTCAAACAAAACAGGTTTTAGAAAAAAGTACCTTAAACTCTCTAAAATTGCTTAAGCTGCGACTTAGTACATAAAAATTGTTATAACTATAAGAAATACAATAATTCTTGTTTTTAATGTTTTTGAGTTACTTTAAATTGGATTGAAAACGAAAATCACTTCAAATATATTCAAAACCATTCAAGAATGAGTTACGATTTTTGATAATAATACAATTATTCATATATGCACGATAAAATATTAGGTTACGCTTTTTAAATGTTTATAGATTACACACTTATATCAATTATTTTTAATTAATTACGTGTTATAGTTAATAAGCAACCACATCATAAGTTTTACATTTTTCTTCCACTTTACGTTTTAATGATGTATATGACCAAATTTTTTCACAAACTACGGCAATTCGTATACAAATTACGTCACGCTATTTTCAACTCTTTTTCTACCCCTCCTCTTCTTTACCATAGATCATCACACAAAGTTTTTGAGCTCTTTTAATTAAATATTTTTTTTTTTTCGATTTCATTTGATGAACGCCTATATTAAGAAGCAAACAAACAAATGATTGTAGACCAAATAGTTGCATTCACAAACAAATAGTTAAACTATAAAGCATAGTAGAAGAATTTTCAACAAAATAGTTCAATTTTAAACCTAATAAGACAAATTTTATACCAAATCGTCGAATTCGCATACAAAAAAGATTAAAGTTCAAGCACAAAAAGTGGCATTTAAAAAAAATAATTTTAATCTTGAAGCCAAAAACACGACTATATTTGAAGATGGTTGAAAATTATAAGATAAAATTTAAATCAAGAGCGACGAAGTTTCAACAAAAAAGCTGAATTTTCGAAAATAAAAGATGATTTTTCAACAAAGTAGTTGAATTTTTAAGCCAAGAAGACGAATAGTTTAGCGAACAGTTTAATTTTCAATCCTGAAGGAAGAATTTTCTATCCCAAGACAAATGCCTAAAAAAACAGTTAAATTTTTGACAAAAATAAATGACTTTTGAACAAAATAGACAAATTTTTAACAATTTTTAACCAAAAATGAAATAGCTAGATGTGAAGTTAAGAAAATTAATTTTCGAACAAAAAAAACGAATTAAAAAAAAGTTTGGTCTTCAACCAACAGGATTAATAAAACAATTTATTATCAAATTTTTAACTAAAAATTATCAACTTTTAACCAAAAACGAAATAGTTAAATTTTTTTAAAATAGTATGATTTTTGACCAAAAGATATTTATTCAGAACCAAAAATATAATAGTAGATTATTACAATTAAAATAATTAACTTTTAACAGAAAACAGTTGGATTTTCTTAGTGGGTTCATTTTATTCAGTTCGCATTCAAGAAAGAAAAAACCAGAAAGAGGTGAAAAAGGGGGGAAAAAAGTTTCTTGAAAACAGAGGAAAGAAGAGCTATTCTTTAAAAAAAAAAAGGGAAAAGAGTGTAAATTATGTGTTTAGATACTTTCCTTCTAAAATAAAATCAATAATTTGCACTATTTTAAGCATTTCAAAAAGTTGTTATTTAAATTTATATTTTCCATGTTTAATAACACATTTTGCGTTGTCTTTTTCCCTTCTGGCAGAGCGACGTGGTTTTTTAACGGCCCCTTCACTTCTACCTCATTAAACTTTCTGTCATAACTGACAACACTCTATTCGCCTCTTGGGTGAGAAACGGTGACACAATGAAGTAGATAGAGTAATTGTATTTATTTTTCTGATTAAATCGTTATATGGCGATCCTTGCCAAGCCGGACTATATCCAAGCTTCTGCAGAGATCTCGGATGATAAAGGCAGTCCCGTTGTCGAAATAAAAAAAGTGTGGAGAGTTGGCAACGAATTTCTCGTCGGCTTCGGGCAGAAGCGGCAAATAAGCACCAGAGAAGAGGAAATAAGAGAAGCGAGGAAAAAAAGTATTCATAAGAAAAGCTGTGGCACGCCTAGCAAATCTCTATCATCCCCTAAAAAGTACTGAAAGAGGGCGATAAAGGGGGTAGGAAAAGGAGGAG
>JAUELO010000072.1:35109-49686 GCA_032357855.1 Amphibolips quercusostensackenii | reverse complement strand
TTAGTTCTCCTCTTCATATAAAACTAAAGTAATTAAACCAAAAGCATGTAACAGCGACAAAGCTTACAAAGCGAGCATTAGCCTGCGAAGCGCGCAAAAGCAAGTGTATATAACAGAGAGTGTATATATAATTCTAAGAAAATTTGTAGATATCATTAAGGCTGATAGGGCCGTAAGTAAATAAAGTTCCTTTTCAATCTAAAATGAAAAGCAACTTTACAACTACTTCAATCGTAGAGGTTTTGATAATTTTATAATATTTGCAAGAAAACTCCTTATATCTATCTGAACCACGTTCGTGCGATATACATATTCGCACATCGTGCGAAACAGGGTTCGCACGATTTGCGAACCCTGAGAAGAGCTGAGCTCGAAGCGCGAAGCAAAAAGTATCCAAGCGCGTAGCGCGAGGTACATACATTACCTTGCGCAAAGCGCGAGATACAACGGCAGCGCGCCCTAGGCGCGCTCAAACTTGCGAGCGAAGCAAGCCGCGCGCAAAGCGCGCGATGAGAATGTGCCCGCGATGTGGGCAGATTTTTTTAACAACAATCATATATTGAAAGATTCAGATCAGTGAAGCTGCAAGCACGTTTTCTTCAATATCTCCATTCGATTCTAAATGTAGATAGAGCGTTTCTTTGAAAGTAAGGCAGAACTTCGATCTAGAAGGCTTTTAAAAGAATGCTTTTAAAATCTACTAGCTTGAACTTTTGAACTTTTTAAAACAACTTTTATAATAAAAAGAACTTCAAAGCACTACAAAAAATTAGTTGCAAGGTTTTAGTTATAGCTATAGTCAAACGGCCACCCTAAATAACTATACTATACTATACTCAAGTAACTTTTCAGTTACTTGAGTAAAAATGCTTCGACTTCAGTTCGACTTGGTGATGTCTTGCGTTCGTCTCCAAGACTTCAATTTCTGGCTGCGTTTCAAAACTAAGAGGAGACATAAGAAAATGTCTTACTTTTATGGTCTTAGCATGGTGACTTCAAGTCGGAGTAAACTTTTCTCAAGACGAACCTTTTTAGACTCAGAAATGAGACTATTAACAGATGCAAAGCATTGAAATTAATAAATTAAAAATTTGCAATTGTTAAATTTGTTATTTTTAATTGAAAAATTCAGAATCTGTCGGTCTGAACGACTATAAAACTAAAAATTTTTCTGTAATAATAAAATTCAGCATGTCTCAAAAATGTAAATGAGGGCAGAAAAAGTAGGAGAGTGAGGGAGATAAGGGAAAATTAGGGGAAAGGAAGTGAAGGAATGAGGATAGGGTAAATGGAGGAAAATGATCATGGGCGAAATATTTGAATTAGGGTAAATGAAACAGGGAAATGACAGGAGGGTAAGTAGAGAAAGTGAGTAGAACATAAAGGGGAGAAGCAGAGAAAGTGGCGGAAAGCAGGTAATACGTATTATTGGAAGTAAGTGAGGCTTGTGACAGAAGTGAAGGGAGGGCTAGTGGGGTAGTGCGGGTGAGTAGGGTGGTAGTACTTGGGGATGTGAGGATAGGGGGAAGTAGAGTAGGAAGAAGTTGGGAAAGGGAGTAGTAACACAGTATGAAGTCAGGGGTGGGAACGTAGGGGAGAAGGAAGGAAAGTAGGGTCATTAGGGGCAGTTAAGGAGGAAAAGTATCGGGGGGGGGGTGGAGATTTGAACCACTTAATTAACATCTTAAGAGGTTACGAAATCCTCCTTTGTAAGCGCGCAGCGCCCACTTTGACCGTGGGTCTTTTTAGGAAGAAATTATTCATTTACCTTTTGTACAATAACATTTTCTGAAAAAATTAAACTTGCGAAACCTCGTAAATGCAAAAATCCATCTTAAAAGTATTTAAAATTTTTTTTCAACCGATTTGTGTTTTAATAAAAATCTATGAAAAATAAGTATTAAGGTATTGATAACGTATCTGTATAAAGTTAATTCTCCGTATCGTGCAAAATTCAATGTCCCTTGATTTTAAAAAAGAATATATTTTAGTTCTAGAAATGAATATCAGAGGTGATAAAAAAAAAATGTTATTTGGATATCCAATACGCTTGGAGGAAAAAAATTTGTGAACTGGTACTCGTATCATACATTTAAAGCTTTATAGGAATCGAAAAATACACAGGCATACAAAAAAGTGGCATGTGCGGTTTATGCTCTTGCCTAAAAATTTTTAATAAATTTTTGGTGCAATTCTTTATCTTTGATAACGAAGGAGTATTTTAGGCTAAAAATGAAAAATTAGAATCACTTGTTTAAAAAGAAGGAAATGTGATATGTAACATGTAGTGAAATATTGTTCTAAACTAATTATTGAAGAGTTATTAGCATAATAAAATGCTTTTTCAGTTTTTTTACCTCTGTTTTAGTCTACTTTTTTATTCATAGATTGAAATACTTGTCTACTAACAGGGTGGGTGATAAGGATACGAGTGCACAATTCTTTTGCCCTAGGCGTTTTGGGCTTCCAAACAAAAAATTTGAACCACCCTAAATGAATATGCTCTAAAAAAGTGCAAATAGTTCAAACGTCATTCGCTGCACTATATTTTCATCATTCATGATTAAGAAAGTATAAGATTGTCTTAAATTTTGCACTTTAGTTTTTCAACGGACCTCCGAATTGTAAGACTCCTGAAGCTAAAAATAATTGGTCGTCGATGGAATCTGTCTGTCTTTCTATATGTCTGTCCGTCCGTAAAGACCATAACTCTCGAAATATTTAAACGGATCAAATTGAGCTTTGGCACACATTTGGCCCCTAAAAGAAGAACAAGTTCGTTAACTAGCATTTCTTGACCAATGGTTATGGTTTTATGCATCAAAAATGTTATCCAAAAATCGAATATTCCATTTTGAAGTCAAACAACGGCAGATAAGTTAGAAAGCTTAGAAGAAGAAAAGTAGTTTTTTAAAAGACCTATAATTTTTCTAGACCATTTATTAATGAAACTTGATATTTTTGTTTTATTAATCGAAAATAATATTTTAAAAATTCAAAGTTTAAATTTTGAGTTAAACGATGCTTTTGGAGAGTCTTATGACATTTCTTCAAACAATTTTTTGATAGGACTTGTCATATTGGTTTCACATTAAAACCTGGATTAATGTACGGTTTCGGCAATGTCTTGGAGAGACCTTCGCCATAAATCCAGGGACTTTGAATGTGAGTAAATAAGATTGTACATATCATTCCCAGTAGGAATATATAATATTAAGTAACATAAGCGCGGAGTACCTGTGCGCTGCCCTCTTTCTGGCGACGTAACTTTCTTTCACGATTGACTGAACTCAGTCTCTCTCTCGGCCCCGCAAATCCCCTCATCGGAAACTGCCAAGGGCATCACTTCTAGACACACCATAAATTTCCAGGTCTAACGAATCAGCGCCGCCACGAAGTCAAAATGAAAAATGGAACACGCTATATTTTATTGTTTTTTTTGTGCTAATTTTATGATACAAAAATTTTTTTTTGCTCTTTTAACTTTCGAGAAAAAGGTGGCGGCGTTAGGTCGGTAACGACTCTGCGCCGTCACCTGCGAAAACTTATTAAAAAATATAATAATGAAAAAAACCATTATGGGAGATTTTTTTGCTCTTTTTTGGCTTTCCGATGACATATAACACGTGTCCCAAAAAAATACCCCTAAGTCATACATACGAACCCCTCGTGATCAAACATGTTCTAGAAGTGTAAAAACGTATTTAAAAAACATAAAGATTATTTAGAATTTTAAATTGATTACTCACCTCTTTGAAATTTACCCCTTTTATAATTTTGCCCAAAAACTACCCTTCGTCGTAAATATATGATGCGAAACTTATGTACACTCATATAATACGCATCAAAAATTATGATACTCAGAAAACACTTTTAGGAGAAACATTTGCTCTTTTCTGCTCTTCGATGACACATAATACGTGTTCCAAAAATCTACCCCTAAGCGGTACATACCAACCCCTCGTGACAAATAATGTTCTAAAAGTGTAAAAACATCCTTAAACAGCGTAAAGATGATCCAGAACTTTAAATGTATTACTTACCTCTTATGAAATTCACTCTTATTATAACTTTCCCAAAAAAATACCCTTCGATGGTAATGTATGATGCAAAACTTATGTATGCTTATATGAAACGCATCAAAGATTATGATATTCAGAAAACGCTGTTAGGCGAGACACTTGCTTCTTTTTTGCTCACCCATGGCCAAAATAACATGTCGCAAAAAACTTCTCCAAAATGAAACGAAGTTTTATTTTTCATTTTGTGTTATTCTGCTACATAAATAATAGATTCCCGATTTTTTGCTTATCTGGATTGAAGTACTGGATCCTTTTGCTCTTCGAATTCAAAGTCCTACGTTTTTATGCTACTTAATTTTTCGATTTTTTGCTCCTCCAAAATGAAGTACTGGATTTTTCGCTCCACGAATTTGAAAGCCTAAATTATTTTGCTGCTTAAAGTTTTTTTTCGCTCCACGTATTGAAGTCCTAAATTATGCCCGTACATAAATAATAGATTGTTTATTTTTTGCTCATCCTAATGAAAGTACTGGAATATTTTGCTCCTTGAATTTAAAGTCTTTCGTTATTCTTTCACTTGAATAATAGATTCTCGATTTGTCGCTCCTCGAAAATGAAGTCCTGAATTTTTTGCTCCACAAATTTGAGGTCTTATATTATCCTCGTTATTAAATAATAAATTCCCGATTTTTTTTCTTTAAAAAATTAATTTCTGGATTTTCACTACTTAAATTCAAAGTTCTAGATTATTTAGTCACTTTTATAATATATTTCCGATTTTTTTGCTCCTCAAAAATGAATCACAAGATTTTTTTGATACATGAATTTAAAGTCATAAATTATCCCCGCACTCAAATAATAGATTGCCGACTTTTTGCTTACCTAAATTGAAATACTGGCTTATTTTGCTCCTTGAATTTAAAGTCCTACGTTATTATGCTATTTGAGTCATAGATTCCTGATTTTTCACTCTTCGAAAATGAAGTATTGTTTTTTCTTGCTCGACTAACGTAAAGTCCTAAATGATTTGCATATTTGAGTAATAGATTTACGATATTTTGCGCATCGAAAATTAATAACCAGAATGTTTGCTACTCGAATTTAAAGCTCCAGATTATTGAGCTACTCGAATAATAGATTCCCGATTCTTTGCTATTTTATTCTTGTAAATGTATAATAGTTTTCTGATTTTTAGCTCCCCTGAATTAAAGTACTGCCTTTTTTTAATCACTTGTATTCGATGTGCTGGATTATTCTGCTACTCGAATGATAGATTTTTGGCTTCTCAGCTATACGAAGTCATTGGTAGCAGTCTTAAGATTTTATAAGCGCAGAGTCACTTACGAATCAGCAGAATGAAATGTAATATGCACTGATTTAGTAGATCAGACACGACTTTTCCTTTTTTTTAATGCTCACTTATAGAGGAAGCTTTGTTGTGATGTATTTTACATAGTGTGTTATATTTTGATTTTTGTAACTCAAAAATGCTATTGCGGAAAATCTCAATGTGTGTGCAAACTTTTTTTCTATTCTCGAAAAATAAAATGGGTATCTTCATGAAGTTCGGACGAAATGTCACTGCAATGATTTTGAAGAATATCGATAACTATAATTTAGTGCACTTTAATTTAGATGAGCGAAAAAATCGGCAATCTATAATTTAGCACGAAAATAATTTAGGACTTTAATTTTGTAGCGCAAAAAAATCCAGAACTTTATTTTCAAGGTGCAAAACAATCACGAATCTATGATTCATGTAGAAAAATAACGTAGGACTTTAAATTTGAGAAGCAAAATAATTCAGTGCTTCAATTTAGATAAGCAGAAAAATCGGCAGTCTATTATTAAAGCACGTAAGTGATTTAGGGCTCCAAATTCGTGGAGCAAAAAATCCAGTACTCCATTTTCGAGGAAAGAGAAATCGGGAATCTATGATTTAAGTAGCAGAATAACGTAGGACTTCAAATTTAAAGAGCAAAATAATACAGAACTTTAATTTAGATAGGCAAAAAATCGGCAATCTATTATTTAAGCACGTAAATAATTTTGGACATCAAATTCGTGAAGCGCACAAGTCCAGTACTTCATTTTCAAAGAGCAAAACAATCAGGAATCTATGAATTATGTAGCAGAATAACTTGAGACTTGGAATTCGAGGAGCAAAATAATCAAGTGCTCCAATTTAGATAAGAAGAAAAATCGGCAATCTATTATTCAAGCACGTAAATAATTTAGGACTTCAAATTCATGAAGCAAAAAAATTCAGTACTTTATTTTCGAGGAGCAAAGGAATCAGAAATCTATGATTCAAGTAGCAGAATAACGTAGGACTTCAAATTCGAGGAGCAAAATAATACAGTACTATATTTTAGATAAGCGAAAAAATCAGCGATCTATTATTTAAGAGCAGGAATCGTTTAGGACTTCAAATTCTTGTGGCGAAAAATTCTGTACTTTATTTTCGAGGATCAAAAAAATCGGGAATCTATGATTCATGTATCAGAATCACGTAGGAGTCTAAATTTGATAAGAAAAATAATACAGTACTTCAATTTAGGTTAGCAAAACAATCGGCAATCTGTTATCTACACACGGGAATAATTTGGGACTTCAAATTCGTGTAGCAAAAGAATCCCGTACTTCATTTTTAAGGAGCGAAAAAATCGTAAATCTATGATTTATGTAGCAGAATCACGTAGGACTTTAAATTCAAGGAGCAAAATAATTTAGTACTTTAATTTAGATGAGCGAAAAAATCAGCAATCTATTATTTAAGCACGGAAAAAATTTTGGACTTCAAATTTTTGGAGCAAAAAAATTCAGTACTTTATTTTCGAGGAGCGAAAAAATCATAAATCTGTGATTTATGTAGCAGAATAACTGAGGACTTTAAATTCTAGGAGCAAAATAATTTAGTGCTTTAATTTAGATAAGCAGGAAAATCGGCAGTCTATTATTTAAGCACGGAAGTAATTTAGGGCTTCAAATTTGTGGATCGAAAAATATAGTACTTAATTTCCGTGGAGAGAAAAATTGGGAATCTATGATTCAAGTAGCACAATAACGTAGAACTTTGAATTCGAGGAAAAGAAAAATCCAGTACTTCAATCCAGAGGAGCGAAAAAGCGGTAATCTATCATTCGTGTAGCAGAATAACCAATCAATTTGATATCTCTAATCATCTTTACGTTGTTTAAGGATGTTTTCACACTTTTAAGACATTTTTGGTCACGCGGAGTTGGTATGTTTGACTTAGGGGTAGATTTTTGGAACACGTGTTATGTGTCATCGAAGAGCAAAAAAGAAATATCTACTATAACAGTTTTTTCTGAATATCATTATTTTGTATGCATTTTGTATAAGTATACATATGTTTTGCATCATACATTCACATCGAAGGCTAGTTTTTGGGGAAATTTATAAAACGGGTAAATTGTATAAGAGGTATGTAATCAATTCAAAGTTCGGAATTATCGTTACGTTGTTTAAAGCCGTTTTTACACTTCTAGAACATTTTTTGTCACGAGGGGTTTGTATGTATGGCTTAGGGGCAGATTTTTGGAACACGTATTATATGTCATCGGAGAGCAGAAAAGGAGTAAATGTCTCTCCTGAAATCGTTTGCTGAATATCATAATTTTTATGCGTTTTATATAAGTGTACATAAGTTTCGCATCATACATTCACGATAAAGGCTAGTTTTTTGGGAAAATTATAAATGGGTGAATTTTAAAGAAATAGGTAATCAATTTAAAGTTTTGAATCATCTTTACGTTTTTTAAATACGTTTTTACACTTCTAGAACATGTTTGGTCAAGAGGGGTTGGTATGTATGACTTAGGGGTAGTTTTTTGGGACACGTATTATATGTCATCGAAGAGCAAGAAAAGAGCAAAAAAATCTCCCATAATGTTTTTTTTTAATAAAATTTTAATGAGTTTTCACAGGTGGCGGCGCTGAGTCGCTACCGACCTAGCGCCGCTACCTTTCTCTTCAAAGTTAAGAGAGCAAAAAAATTGTTTTCAGCATAAAATTAGCACAAAAAAAAGCAAGAAAATATGGCGTTTTCGATTTTTTATTTTTCCTTGGTGGCGGCGCTGAGTCGTTGGACATTAAATTTCCATAAATTTCTAAACAAAAGACGTTAGATACGGAAAAAAGTTTTAGCAAGGAATTGCAGCGTTTAAAAATCCTACAACATTTCTTGGCACTATTTGTTGATAGAAATAGTCGATTTTAATTTATTTTTCAAAATTATTATGCACGAATCAAATATTCTAATATTACGCCAAAAGACGCGAGATACGTAAAAAGGCTAAAGAAGACTTGTTTCATACTTTTGTTTTATCTACAAAAAGTGCTACGAAGAAATCCTATTTTCAGCATAACATCGAAGAATATGGAAGAATGTCTGAAAAAGGATTGTTGATTTTTGTTGTAAGATATCTTAGAGAATAAATATACGTTTAAAAATGTCTGTGGAAAATCAAGCGCAGGTGTTACGATAAGAATGTGTACGCGCATCTGGCAAACTTTTTTTATGAAAACGAGCAAAACAATATAATAATTATTGATGTTATTATATTGTCGGATTCTACATATTAAAAAAAATGAATGGCCTAATCTTGATAAAAATATCTTATGCTTTTTGTATCATCGTTAAACGTTATCCACAGATTTGTCCGTCGTTGGCTAGAGTATCTGTGAAAAGCACATCTTTTCGAAAAAGGCACGTTCAAGTACTGCTAACGTATAATAATTATTGAATTTTAATTTTCTGAGCTGCTTACCCTGCAGATCACGTAATACTTACGTAGGAAATATCAGCAATGTTCTAAATCCTTGTTCATTTACTAGGAAAACGAATATTACTTTTTGCGTCATTAGCTGGACATGTTTCTTTACTCTTTGCTTAAATAAACTTTTGTCGTAATTAGGGCCTGCTGATTAAATGTGCGCTATTATTTATAGACAATAACATACATTAATTAAACAATTTAGAAAGACAGATAAAAGTATAAATTGGTTATAGACGTTATTAATTTTCGAGACTGATTAGTAATTTTTTTTAACTGATTTGAATTAACTGTATTTTTATTTGATCTTTCACTGAGAAAAAAAAATACAAATGTCGATGCATAAATTTTGAAATATTGAAATCTACACAGATTTCAGAGCTTATATAGCATTTAATCTCTAAAAGAAGTTGCAATATTATAATAGCTTTTTACATGGTTGCTTCCAATATTTTCAACTTTAGGAACAAAATTTAATTGACTCAAATCCTATCATTGGCAGTGCAATGGTCCATCCGGAATTAAAATGAAAAAAGTTGCTGTTTTTTTTCCTCTTTCCAACACCAGGGATATTTTTGTTTTAAGTGAAAAATATTTTCTTTGAATTTTTCGATTTAAATTCTATTTGCTTAACTAAGTTTTTAATTAAATAGCAATTTAAATCATTGTTAATTGATTTTCGTTTTTAATAGATACCAAATTTTAAGGAATTACAAACTAATAAATGTTTCAGAGTAATAATTAGGTTATTCAAGGAAAACTGAATTAATTTAAAAGATACATATTTAGAAGTTTTAGAAATTTTAAAAAGCTTAAAAAATAATTTATATCCTGAGAACATTTCAAACAAAATATGGATTTTCAAACAAAATATGGATTTTTAAAGATTAAAAATAAAACTATTTAAAAAAGTTTGAAAAATGTAAAGAAAATTATAAAAAACTTCTAAAGATTCCAGCGAAAATGTAGAATGATTTTTTCTATTGAAACGTTAATTTTAAGAGAATACTTAAAAAAATTTCAAAACACTTCAAAAGATCTTCAAATTCTCCACAAATAATCTGGAATGTTTTGAGGAAATTTTTCAAATTTTTTAAGATTGGAAAAAATGTAAGGCTAACTTTGAATAATTTCTAAAAATATGTAGACGTTTTATAAGCCTTGAAGTGATTCGAAAATAATTTAAACCTTGAGAAGATTTGAAAGTTTTATAACAAAAAGTAGATTCTTGAAAATTTGAAAAATAAGCATTTTAAAAATCTTAGAGGTCTTAAGAGAAAAAAAATATTATTAAAGATTTTTGGGAAGATTTCAAATAACTTCTTTGCTAAAAATCCATTTTAAGATAAAAATAAAAAATATTTGAGAAAATGTAAAATTATTTTGCACAAAAAATTTAGAAGCCTGCAATGAATTTTGAAAGGTTTAAAGAGAATGAACAATATACGAAATAGTCTTAATTTTCTTAAAATATCAAATTTCTAAAAAGTCTTAAGCATTTTTTCAATTAGCATATGTGTAGCGCGCCATTGATGAGGCTAACTTGATCAAAAGTCGAAGAATATTAAGAATTGAATTTTGAATATAAAGGAGGAAATTTTTGGATAAAGTACTTCATCTTGTAAGCTAAGGGAAAAATTGAAATAACTTTAATTTACCGATCAGACGCGGGGCCGCAAAAGAGTTGCTCCTGACTTATGGAATTTCTTCGTGAAGTTAAAGTTTTACGAGACTGTAAAGAAAGAGAGTAAGAGAGGGAGGAAGTATTTTGAAGCGAAAAGTACGTGGTTACCCAAAAAAAAGGCTAAGCCCTAGTTTCTTTCCGTCTATTTCGTTACGTTTGCTGCATGTTGGCTCGGTTCCATCTCCTGAGGGTCGTATGAAATTCATGCAACATCCTAATTGAAATTCGAGGGCAAAGATCGAAACTAGCCATTCGATGAAGCAGGAATGGAAGAAGAAAGTGCTGCTTTTACTCATGGGTCGTCTGCATGGACTGATTCGCTTTTCGAGGGGTAGGCAATTGAATATTCCGCGAGATAGTATCTGTGCACGGATAGGTCGAGATTTCGCTTTATATTCACTCTTCGTCATCTGCATGTCGAGATTTCCGCCGCGATATCGTCAGTCTTGGTTGAGTGAGTTGAGTTCTTTACGTGATTCATCCCTCTTTCGATCAAGTCCTTGATCAGTTCGGACTTCGAACTGCCCTTCCTCAGTTTCTTATTTCGAATCCTCTCACGCTGTCACATTGAAATAGCTATTTGTGTTAGAAGTTCGCAAGGTAGATGATTGCCAACGTGTGTGAAACGTGTAGCTTGAGCCGGAGGCTCGAAGCGAAGCGAGTGTGAAGTCAGTGTGGAAACGTAGACAAGTGCAAAGAGCTTAAGGTAAATGCTGCAATCACACGAGTAGAAATTGCCTGTGCGCACGTATATCACACGCTATTTTTAACAACAACCGTCAGAGAAAATTAATTGGTACTTTTTTACAGTATGGTGTTTTTCAGCTAAATTTGTGTATAGGTTTTTTTAAAGATTTTTAAAGAATATTTATTTTTGCCAGTGTCAAAGTAACTTATATCTGAAGTGTACATACGTATTATAGACCTTTTCATTTTGAATAATTCAAACCTGAGGGACTCTAGACTAATAGAGAATATGCATTTTAAAGTTACTAGAAAAGTAGAGCATATCTATGTTAAATTCCTCACGCGTGATGTTCTTCGATATTCTAGATGAAAAGGTCTATTGCGTCAATTTGCAAAATAGATGTGTTTTAAAGTGCGCATGTGCCAATATGATTCTGCACAGACTGCTGACTTAAAGCACTTTACAGTGGGCCACGAACCACTAGATGTGGCGAAAGACCAAGGATCATAATTCCGATAAAGTAAATATATTTTTAAAATCTAGACACCTTGAATTATGCTTTTTTATTTTATCTTATTTCGACTTCTTATTGCCCATTGACAAATGTGCAAACATTGAACTTTAAACGTAATTTGTGGAGATACAATTTTATGGAAATTAAATATATTATCCAATAATGTTTTAAAATACAGGAGTTTTTCTCATACGTCTCCAATATGAACAAATAAATTAAAAGACTGTTAACAGGAAGTTATAAATTATATTTAATAAAGTTTTGCGCTGTTTTGTCCCTTCAAATGTTATAGTTCAATAGAAATGTGCGCTATTTTACGTCTTTCATGTGTAACTACGAAACTACTACTGCAAAATAGAAACCTGGGTGGATAAATGTTCTGACACTGGCCTGGCCTAGACCTAACGGTCTGGTTTCCAGTCTTGACACCCTGTACCTTTTTTGAAATATGACAGAAAAAACTTTTCTGATTGAAACTTAAGATTATTTTTGTTCTTGTCTTGCTCATCAGCGCCAAGTCTAGGGCAGGCCAGACCTTCCAGACCGTACTTACAATTATTTATTGATCTTGGATAGCTGATCAGCGCCAAACCTGGACTATACCAAAAAGTCAAGGTGATAAGAAAAGGAAGTCTTGTTTTGATAGTGTGAATTTCTTATTTCTTATAATTTTAGACACCCTGTAACTTGTTTTAAATATGTCAAAAAAATGTACCGATCAAACTTAGATTTTTTTATTCTTAGCTAGCAGACCAGCATTAAACCTGGGTCAGACCAGCATGTCGAAGTGATAAAAAAAACTCTTGTTTTGATAGTGTGAATGTTTTATTTTTTATCATTTCAAACACCCTGTAACTTTTTTGAAATAGTTCAACAAAATTAGATGATCGAACTTAGAACTTTTTCTGTTTTTAGCTCGATGATCAGCGCCAGTCCTGGAAAAAACCAGACCATTCAGACTAGATGACCTAGATAAGGTCAAACCTGGGCGAGACTAGCGTCAGACCTGTGTCAGATCAGATCTTTCAAACTAGATGGTCCAAATAAATCCAGACCTGGGCCACATCTGTAACTAGACTGCAAGAACATTTTTCCACACGGAAATATTCTTAAAAATGCGTGTACGAACATTGTTCAGAAATTTGGCTGCAACCCGCAGTACGAGATCGTCAATTTAGTGAAAAGTGTAAAAAGTGCTAAATAATTTTCTTATGTAGTTTTCGCAAAAAATAGCGTGTGCTACATGTACGCACAGGCAATTGCTACTCTTGCGATTGCAGCATTTGCCTCCAGCTCTTCGCACTCGTCTACGTTTACGCACTCACTTAGCACCAGCTTCGCTTGTGCATCGAGCCTCCGCCTCATGCTGAAAGTTTGACACTCTCCAGTGATCGCCTATTTTGTGCACTTGTATTACAAATAGCTATTCCGAATGAAACGTAAAATTTTTAAATTTGTCATTAGAATTTAGAACTCTAGGACATAAATGTATAAATAACATTTTTGAAAAATTATTTGCAATGAACAATAATTTAATTTCTAATTTAAGGAGAAATTATCGTAAAACATATTTTTTACTAAAATCTGTACTACGTAAAAATTCAACTAAAAAATACCCACGAAGATATTCATACATAGAAGTGATATCAAATCACGAGATCATTATTTTCTGAAAGTATTTTATGCAAATTCATGAATCCGTTTATTATGCCTTTAATTTTTCTGCAAACGCAGTAGACTCTGGAAACTACATTCTTAACATTTTTGTAACCTAATTATAGGCAACTTAAGAAAATTAAATATCCAGAAACAGTTCTATTTGCTGTTCGGAACGTTATTGTCATTTGGTGTAGAGAAAATATATAAAACAATTCAAAAAAAGTAATCATACTTCTCAGTTTTAGAGTTTTTCAAAACAAATATCTGCTATATTGTATGTGTCATTTTGAATTTGTAACTTTTAACGTCAAATTCGAAATGAACGACTTCAAAAAACCCTTATACCAAGCTTCAAGCAAATATGTAAAAATTTAACAATTTTGGCTGCCATGCTAGATTCGCCATTTTGAATTTATAGCTTTTGATAACAAATTCGAAATCAGCGGCTCCAAAAACCTCCTTGTGTTAAGTTTCATACAAATGTATCGTAACAAAAAATCAAATTTTGACGATTTTTATTGGATTCTGGCCCACTGTGCACTTTCCAGGTAGGCGCTGAAAACCCAGTTTTTTGTCACTTTTATAATTTTCTCGGCTACTAGGATTACGTATTGAAACCATAAAGTTTATTGTAATTGCCTTTTTTGGTTTAACCTAAGTTTCACGTTAATTTCAATAAATCCAAATGCACAATAGGGCGGCTAAATTGAATATTTTGTATCACTCTCTCTCTCTATATTTGTTTAAAAACTGTTTAAGAGGTCCTTTTTATTATTGGGGTATTTTGCTTTAACAATAGGAATTTTTAACATTAACCTGCTGTTCGTTTCGTGTGAGGGTGGTTTAATAAAAAAAATTTAATCTTAAACTTTCATGTATAATATTCTGTATTACTACGTAGCGTATTCAAGCATCCTAAGAGATGTTTTGTGTTTAATTTTAATGATAGTTTTGTATGAATTATACACTTTTAACTCTAACATGTTTTTTTTAATTACTCAGGAAAAAAGCACCTATTAAAACAATTCCTAAACTCCCAGGAGGCGTAAGCAAATATGTACATTTTATAAATATTTGTTATCCTCTAAATATAATTTAAACAATAGGTAAAAAACATCTGCAGGGCCCCACTAGGAGATACTTCCATCTATTCAAATGACACTAGCTCCAAGTATAACTGCTGTAAATCACAATTATGGCGACGCCTTATG
>JAUELO010000071.1:4264027-4274131 GCA_032357855.1 Amphibolips quercusostensackenii | reverse complement strand
CTGCTTTTTTCGCAAAATTTTATATAAATCTGCGGTAATATCCTGCTAAACCTAAAAATTGTTTAATATGCTTTTGATTTTTAGGAGTTAAGAAATCTTTGAGTGCCATGATTTTTTCCGGATCAGCTCGAACTCCGTCTTAATCTATTATATGTCCCAAATATCCTACGTCGTTTCGTAAAAATTCGCACTTGTCCGATCGCAAATGAAGATTTGCGTTTCGTAATTGGCTCATTAGTTCATTAAATTTTAATTTATGCTATTCTGAAGTATTAACCTAAATCATAATGTCATCAAGATAAACAAATAGTTCTTTTTCCTGAAGTCCCGTTAGAAATAAATTTATTAGACGTTGAAGGATTGCTAATGCATTTTTTAAACGAAAAGGCATTCTATCAAACTCATAATGTGCATAAGGGGATAAAAATGAGGTATTGTTTGCATTTTTGCGGTCGATTTTTATGTAATGAAAACCCAGTGCTAAATCGAAAACAGAGAAATAGCCAGCGGATCCTAACTGGTCTAAAATGTCATGAATATTCGGTAGAACATATGAGTCACCAATTGTCTTTTCATTCAATTTTCTAAAATCATGTATACTTCGTCATTTATTTTTTCCTTGTGAGTCTTGTTTTTTAAGAACAATTCAAATTGATGTGTTGTAAGATAACTGGGAGGAGTTTAATACATTATTTTTTAATAATTCCTTCACCTGTCGGATGATTTCTCCCTTACGAACTGAAGAAAATCGATGTTGTCCCAAAAAATATGGCATAAATCATCTGTTGTTCGTATTGAGTGTTGGAGTAAGTTTATACGTTCTAGTTACTCTTCCCGAATTCGGAAACAGTCTGCGTTTTTAATAATTAATTCTTCAACGTGCTCATATTCTTCCATATTTTAATGATCTAGCCGTATTAGTTTTTTTAATAATTTCTACTCTTTCTTTACCTGTAATATTATAAAACCTGTAGAAATGGTTAGACTTCTTATCGTATTTCGAAATAATATTCGATATAAAGTTAGGCAAATTTCTATAATTTTTACTGTCGGAAAAATTAGATTGATTTCTTAAACTTGTTATATGCGGCTCGCATAGAACGAGACTTTTTTTATAGACTTAAAACACTCTCGCAGACAAAGTTTATTCATTCAGTATGCAACCATCCTATGATTTTAGTAACTTACGATTAGACCTTAGAGTAAGAGATGTCTTCACGCAGCGACATTAGACCTTAGAGTCAGAAAGAGAGAAGATAGCTTCACCGCGGCGAATATAGGTACTGTGTAAAAATGACGTCATCAGTTACGTCTGCAAGGCAGCAATGCGAGTGGTTTTTGTATCGGCATTGGTTGCTTTCAAATTCGGACATATTAAACAGCAGTAATAAGTGTATAATAAAAAAAGTATAAGTAACCTGTCTTCGGTCAAGTTCTTTGTGCTCAGAATTCTGTATAGTAATATACTTAGTTAAAATAAATTATATATTGGCTCTCTTTAGTTTGGTTTTCCGACCGATGCACCATAAAATTGTTGTATGTTATGTCATAGAAAACGCAAAATACTTTCCTTTTTAACGGGGTTCCTCATTTTAGTTGAGATTTAAGGTCTTGCACAGAGAAGAGGAAAAAGTAGCTAGTAAATAATATATAAATAATTTACTAGAAAAAATTGCAAATAGGACCTACTAAATACAGAGAATTTACGTTAGCAGATGAAGGTTTGACGAAATAAGTTCAGACTTCTTTTTAATCCTTGGCTAATTCTTTAAAATAATAGAAACTTATGTATACTAGCCCAAAGGAGTTAGAGAACTGAAATTAGAAATTTATAGATAAGTGACTTACCGGTTTATTAGTTAAAATGGAAATATCAATGAGGTTCAGATGGTAAACTGCGAACTGTCGTGGATGTGGGTGGAAGAGTTCTGCACTTTAATGTCCAGTATTGGCTAAATAATTAATTGGACTTCAATCAGCTCTAATTATTTAAGTCCAAAACACTTGTGTGACCAATTTAAAGGTAATCGGTAGAAAATATTCCAAAGATGAGAAATCCCAGATTCGGGTAATCTAGTGCACAACACTGACACAAAAGGCTACACACACACGCGAACGAGAGAATGACCGGTTGAGAAACCAGACGACTAGACTAGTCGAACCGAAGAAAACCGTAGAAAGTAAAGACGAACTATAACTGACGCATGCTGGTCCTCTGGCTATTTATAAGGCCTAACGTTACGTCCCTTCATGCTGGGACTTCGTTGCATACGCATACGTCACAAGAATATATAAATATACTGTACGGCTTGCAGTTTGCTCACTATATATATAGCTATACCATGCGGCTTAAGATGCGCTCACTATATTTATAGTTATACGCTGCACAGCACAATATTTGTTCTATATTTATTAACTTTTTATTAGTATAAACCTGCTTATTATTAAAATAATTTTTAAACAAATTATTTTATTTAAAGAAATAAATTACTTCTCACGATTTTCAACGTTTTTTACATTTCGCACCTTTGTGAATTTGAAGTAATGTTAACTAATATTTTGAAGAATAATTTAAGTGTCATTGTACACGACAAAGTTATTTCCATCTGCTAAGTTGGAAAATTGTTGGAAATTCTACTATGACTGATCGATAGTAAATTATTACTTAACTTTACTTCGAATGCGTATACGTGGGATGACTAGCCTAAATTAATAATTTTTTAAAGTATGAAAGTGTAATTATTTTCTGAATTTAATAAAATTGCAACAATAGAGATAAAAATACGTAGATGATCTTCGTATCCGATGGTGATTACCGTGGATAGCTGGTACTTGATATTATCAATAAATAGTAAAGCAAGGGGGCTACGTGGCCAAATTCCGAGAGATGGCGCCACCGTCGCGAGTTGGCAACACAAACAGATGACGCCACAGACTAAGGGAGGGTTCTCTTCCGTGCTTAGTTACTGAAAGGTCGGCAAAACAGTGGGGTAGGTAATGCAGGTTTCTGTTGATATAACATTGCACTATCTGTCGATAAAACAGTGAAGTCTGTAATTATAAGGTTCTGTCCCATGCTATAAGGTTTTGTTTCATGCTAAGTTACCTACGGTCGGTAAAACAGTTGTTTACCATCAGCCGGTATAACAGGGAGGTTAGTATTTTTATAATATTTTACCATCAGTAAGTAAGGCAGGGAGCAACATTACCATCAGCCGGTAAAACAGGGATGTCGCTAATTTTCTATATTATCATTTTAACCATAAGTCAGTAAGGTAGGGAGGAGCGAATTCACCATCAGTCAGTAAAACAGGGGGGTCGGTAGTTTTTTATGTTATCATTTTACTATCGTTAGATAAGGTAAAAGCCGGTTGCTAATGCACATGCCCAGATATAGATGGAACCTCAGTCCCTACGTCAGTAGCCTACCTTCTGAATCAAGGGTAAATAACTCATGATTTCACGAAGAGTCACGTGTAGCATGCGTTGGAGATTCCCCCTATTTTTACAAGTACTACGCTGATACTCCCTAGCTATTTTTATATTTCTCATAGACAAAAATGTAACTATGTAGCATCTTATCTCAATGATCTAAAATATAAAAAGATAAGAATTTAAATATAAAAAAGATAAAATATTTTGTGTATAAGTAGGACTGCGGTGCCTAAAGTCAGTCGGACCTCTCTTTCTACCAGGTCAGATAGGCAACGAGATGCATGAAAATTCGAATCTAAGGTTTCAGAACGTCTCTCTTTCTATCGTGTGAGTCAGACAGAGAGGGACTGATACTGTTTAAACAACAACTTATACTTACTGTTTCGAAACTTGGAGATCCAATCCAAATAGTGGAAGAAGACATTAGCAATCTACCTTGCTAATCTCTGCGCATGCGCACTCTTATTGCATTACCTACATTTTATCAATTTAAATTTCCCGCGTTTCAACTTGTTGATGGATATTGTCAAGGATTTTATTCATAAAAACAAGTTAATTTAAAAAAGTGAGGTGTGGTGCATGCCCGCTATCTTGAAAAATGCATTTTCGCAAGCGCAGAAAAATAAATTCTGAACCTATCAACTGATACGCGCACAGTTGGGAGGCTCCTATATATGCATGTGTACTTGTAAATTGGGCATTTTATCATATTAGTTAAGACGTGCACAGTTGAGTGAGTACCACCTGTACATGTGGATTCGTAAGTTGGAAATCTAATTGTATCAATTAAGATGTGCACAGTTAGAAGGGTACAATCTGAGTACGTAGACTTTTAAATGAAGAGTCTAATCCTAATAATTAATACGCGCACAGTTGTGAGTCTCCTATATTTGCACTCGCACTTGTAAGTTAACCATCTGATCGTATTAATTGAGACGTGCATAGTTGGGAGGGTACTATCTGTACACGCGTAGACTTTTAAGTGAAAAATCTGATCGCATTAATTAATACGTGCATAGTTGGGTGTCTCCCATCTATGCACGTGTACATTTGGGAGTCTTCTATCTGTGCATGGGGACTTTTAAGTGAAAAACACGATCTTACTAATTTAGGCGTGCACAGTTGGGAGTCTTTTATCTGTGCAAGTGCACAGTTAGGAGTAGACCATCGTTGCACGTGGACTTGTAAGTTGAAAATCTGATCGTAATAACTGAGACGTGCACATTTTGGAGTCTCTCATCTGTGCACGCTCACAGTTAAGAGTGTTCCATCTGTGCCAGTAAAACGTTAGTCGGCTACCATCTGTGCCAGTGGCCAGCAGCGTGCATAGTTGTAGCACCAGCAGTCGACGTGCACAGTTGGGAGTGTCCCATCTGTGCACATGCATAGTTGTGCTAGTGGCCAACAACGTGCACAGTTGGGCTCGTGCACAGTTGTACCTTTCGCAAATTAAGACGTGCGCAGCTGGGAGTATCCCATCTGGGCACGTAAATTTGTAACTTCAAAATCTGATCGTATTATTTAAGACGTTCACATTTGGGAGGGTACCATTTGTGCTCGTCGAAATATAGATGTGCACAGATGGTACCCTAGCAACGGTTTACGCGCTCAGATGGAAAGATACCAACTGTGCACGTCAAAATGTAGACGTGCGCAGATGGCCCGGTACACAGTTGTGCCTGTGGCCAACAACGTGTTCAGTTGGCCCTGTGGCCACAGATGGGATCGTGCACAGTTGCTCTATGCACAGTCGTACCCTTTTTAAACTGAATAGGTCCAAATTTACATGAATCTAAGACATTCTATCATGAATAATGAGAATATAAGAATTCAAATTTTCCCCCTTAACTATGGGTACTATTAAAAAATCGTTAGTGGAAATTTCGTAGGCTTATTTAATGTGAGAAATTTTGCTGTTGTCCATTTTGTCGTCTTTTGCGTTTTTTGCATATAAATTTGAATTTTTGATTCTCTTATAACATTTTCTACGTTTAAAACAAAAACTATACATCTTATAAAAAAAATTATTAATAACAAATTTGTAGCTCTTTTTTGAGTGTACAACTTTTTTATTAATTTTTTTCGCAGCTTGTGTCGTTTGTCCAAAAAAATTTTTTTCAATTTTTAATGTAGTTTTTTACGAATAAAACAAAAATTACGCGTCCTATCGAAAAGTGATCTGAAACAAATTTGTAGATTCTTTTTAGTTGCACAACTTTTTTTAATTTTTTTTTTGTATCTTGCATAGTTTGACTGCGAAATGGAATTTTCGATTTTTCATTATTTTTTGTACGATTGCAAATTTGATTTTTTAAGTGAATTCAAAAAGTTGTTATAATAATCTAGTAAATCTTTCACAAATCAAAGTTTTTATTTCTCATACTTATTTCATATCGTGCGTCGTTTGGCTTCAAATTATAATTTTTTTTTTTTAATTTTGAGAATGCTATAACTCTGATTTTTTTGTTATCGAAAAGAGTTATTAGGACAAATTGTTCAAAATTTCGAGTACTCGAATTTTTAAATCTTAAAAAAATTTGAAAATGTTTCAACTTTTTGAATTTTTATCCAAAATAACTGGCTTACGAACTTGACCTGTCTTTTTGGACCACAAACCAGTGTGCGAAAGGAAATTTAAATTAGGAAATTCTTTCGAAAATTATTGCGTTGTCAGACAACAGACAGACCGAAACATTGACAGACAGACATTTTCGTAAAAACTATTTTTTCTGACTTAGGGGGTTACAAAACGTGGAGAATTAATGAAAACTTGATAGGTCCAAATTCACATGAATCTAGTGTAAGACATTCCATCATAAATAATGAGAATGTGATAAGAGAGAATGTTTTAACACATTATAATTGTTTAAATGATCGAATATAGTTAAAACGCCTAGCGTGAACCACATGAACATATTTAGTTATCCTTATAAAATTACATAAAAGGTAAATTCCTTCGATGTTGTTTAAACTCACATACTCGTATATTATGTATTTTTCCACGCTGAACACGAATCATTTACGACTCGTAGCCAACCGCGACCCTTCTCCAACGGTTTGCGGGAGAGGGGGGGCCAGGTTTAGAGGAAGGGGTCTTGTGGAAAGTTGTGAAAGGAATCAAAATGCCTTCGAATTCGAAACAATCGCGACTAGAGATTCTTTGTGGGGGGCCTTAGGTTGTGTGTGTGGGGTGGGCTTGGGGAGCCGTTTTTGAAAGGATGATCTAGTTTGAGTTGCGTTAATCTTAAAAAATACTTAAGGTAAGCAAGTTTCAAATAAGTCGAAAAAGATCGAAATTTTCTGCAGTCAAAATCTCGGTATTTTGAAAACTGTAAGAAAGTCACACTTTCTTCGTCCAGGTTCATGTTCACTATGAAAAAATTTATAAAATACGTGAGTTTTAACAAACTCGAAGGGGATCGACCAAAAAGTTTTACTAAACCTGATAAAATGAAAAATCATGAGGATGGAAAACAATACATGTGTTTGGAAGCTCTGATATTTCAAGAACAATATGTGAATGCTATCTTGACAATTATTTACTTGCTTTCTGAGAGAACAAATATTTTCCAGTCTTCGCAAATTAAGGAATGTACAATTTAAAGGTTATAAAGGTTTGTTTAGTTATTCAAATTAAAAATATAATGAAGGCGTATGTTTTTATTGAAATATTATTTTTTCGAACCTCTTCTTAAAGTTTTTTTTGAGAAAGATCAAAAAGTACGATAAGCTGTTTTGAAAACTTCTTCCACTCCTCCGCTTATTTGTCACAGATCATTACACAAAGTCTGAACCCACCAAGGTCACGTTATAAATACGACTTCCCCTCCCTGCAATTTTGTAGCTCAAAATATTTCTTCGATTTAATTTGCCAAAAACGCCTAAAATAAAACACAAGACATATAAAAATAATATTTAAATAGACTTGACAGCCCGCAAATATAAAATAAAAACCAATTGAATTCAGCCAAAGGTGATGAATTTTCAACATTCCTCACTTATGTTTCGTATCTCGCTTCGTTTGGCTGAAAATTTGAATTTTGGATTTGTCAATAGCAGCTTTGAAGAAAAGCTGTGAGTTCTATTAGAAAAAAATTAATATGGATTTTGTAGATCTTTTTGATATAAATAATTTTATATGTACATTTTTTCGCTTCTCGTCTAGCTTTTCTGGAAAATTAAATTTTTGATTTCTTTAAAGCTTTGTTGCGATTAAAACAAAAACTATATGCATGTATCATCAAATAATAGTGTCAAATAAATTTTTAGATGCTTTTAAAATAATTAATTTTTTTTCTAACATTTTTTTCGAATCTCACAAAGTTCTTCTGGTAAATGGAATTTTTTAATTTTTTAAAGCGTTATCACGATCGAAACAAAAAATATTGATTTTATTGAAAAAATGGTCTCAAGAGTAGATCTTTTTGGGATGAGCGATTTCGTTTTTCAACATTTTTTTCTTATCTCACATAGTTTTGCTAAAATATGGAATTTTTTATTTTTAAAGAAGAATTATTGATAGATAAAACCAGAACTGTTAACCAAAAATGGCTGGTTAGCAAACTTTTTCTTATTTTTTAGGGCATAAAAAAGTTTGCCAAAGCTCAATCCAATCTGATCGGCCTTTGGAAAGTTATCGTGCCTACAGGATACTAAAGACTACAGACTGACACGTTCGTGAAAATAGTATTTCTGTATTAGGGGATCTCAAAACGCTGAGGTATGATGAAAACCGACGAAGTCAAATTTTAGTATCAAAGTTATACCTTTTCATTAGGATAAGTATGTAAAAAGATGAACTCTGAATGAAAAATTTGATAGTTAGATATTTAACTGAAAAACGATACATTTTTCACCAGAAAGCGAATAGTTAAAGTTGCAGTAAAAAAAAATCTTACAATAAAAATTTAACAAAATATTGAAGTTATAAACTAAAAAAATAAATTTTTAACAAAGCAATTTAACTTTTAACCAAATAGTAGAATTTTTAACCAACAGGTATGCATTCTGAAGAGGAAATATAATATTTGACCTTTTATTTTAAAATAATTAACTTGCAACTAAAAGTTGGAAAATGTCTGTTTTAGTAAATTTTCAATGCTTTATTTCTTATTTTTATTATTTAAATCTGCCATTATTTGGCGATTACTGTGGTCTTGGCGATGACTGCATGTTTCACCTAGGTCATGCATGAATAAATTATTTTCTATGGAGGATGTCAATGTCCAGAGTTGAACTTCTGAAAATATCTGCAAACCGAATTTCGCAAAAGAATTTTCTGCTAATGGTATTCACTATTGTAATTCTATTCACTATGAGTTTCCCGCCCATTTTTATATAAACTTATCTCATCAACTCGTGTTCTCATTTAACCGACAGTTGCACAGTCAACATATGGAATAGGTAATAACTGAGGAAATAATCTCGGCAGTAAATCTCCTAGATTCGTTTTCTCGGTGAAGACTCGCGTGCCAAAAAGACCTTGCGATACCCTGTAGCTCTTAAAGCATCATTTAAACTGCTGTGTCTGTATGTCAGCATTAACACGAAGACCTTAGCCCAATTTTCATAGAAAGTAGATACGTATCAAAGTTTACTGGCATACTTTGTGTCTATATTTCCAGATTACAAATAGAAAAAATTAAAATAATAATAATTCAATGCTGAAAGCAAAAATTGATAATAATCATGTATAATAAGAAGACATCTACATTAAAGCATATTAAAAATAATCAATTTTGCTCTTCCCTTTTTCGTGGAACCTAAAAAGTTGCTTGTGAGTGTCAAAATGACTTTATGAATGTTCGAGCAAAAAAATCAAAATTACCTTAGTTCGCACAACGCAGTCAAAGTTTAAAATCACAACAAATAATATTTTTCTTGTAATTTAACAAAAAAATAATTTTTTCTGTAATCTGGGTGTACGTAAAAGTTGTATACTATAATAATATAAGTGTCTATGTAGTCTAGACCTCATCAAAAATTATTCTCTGTGCAAGTACTAAAGTTAATGTACCGAAAAATGATAAAAATCACGAAAAATGATATTTTTTCTTGTTATTCTTAGGTCAATAACAGTTTTTTTCAGATGCGAGTAAATAGTTGTTGTATATTATGCTAATATAAGTTCTTATGCAGTGTCGACCTTATCAAAAATGATCTTATCTTTGCACACTTATGTTAATTTTCCGAACACAAGATAATTTTTGATAAGGTCTATATTGCCTGGGCACTGATATTATCATAGTGCACAACTTTTACTGTCGACCTAAATCGGAAAAAAATATTGGCCTGAAAATAACGAGAAAATGTCATTTTTCGTGATTTTTACCATTTTTTGGTACATTAACTTGAATTTACGAACATAGAATAATGTTTGATGACGTGTACACTACATAGACACTAATATTGTCATAGTACACAACTTTAGACGTTAACTCGGAGTAGAAAAAAATGTGTTATTGACTTGAAAATAGCTAGAAAAATACAATTTTTCGTGATTTGTATCATTTTTCGGTACTTCAACTTTAATCCGCGAACATAAATGATTTTCAATAAGGTCTATACTACATAGGCACTCATATCATTGGTAACTTTTCAGCCCTCTCCCCCAGAAAAGGGAAGACTAAAAATTTTTTATTTTCGTCACGCTCTAGTCAGTGATTGTTG
>JAUELO010000071.1:4008772-4022884 GCA_032357855.1 Amphibolips quercusostensackenii | reverse complement strand
GGGGATTTTTGATCTCCAAGTTATCTTGTCGGCATTATCAGCTATCTGCAAAGGTGGTTTGCAGGAACGGGTGCTACGTTCGATGGAGGATGTTGCTCTTCTTCTTACTGATGAAGAGCTTCATATTCCTTCCGGCGTAAAAAGAATACCTGATCTCTTAAATACTGAGGCGTTGTATGAGCATATTCCGGGTGCATATTGACCGAACATTCATGTAACCTCAGCATGTATCCTCTTCGCACCGGTAAGCTTCCTTGACAACAGGTAAGGATGTGCCTCCTGAGTTGGTTCGACCATTTAAAACGATGTTCTCGCGTTTGTCCGGGCCATTGCTTGATCGTCGCGTCGGTTCGGTTCTATTGCCACACCTAACTAAACCATGGCCTCTATCCGAGAGATGCCTATTGTGGGTGGCAGTGCGCGATACTGGTGACGTAACTGCATAATTCGTTACATTGGGAAGTTAGACCAATGTAAGTTGGCTGACTGCAAGAGCTGGAGCTCTTATTTTATTCTTTTATATTATTATTATTATTATTATATTAGTACTATTATTGAAGCCTCCTTTTCATAAAGAATTATTTTGTTTATTTTTAGCATATTTTAATAAAAGCTTGCTTTGAAAAATGAAATTTTTAATTATATTTTTAAGTTATGTTCAAAATATTTACCTCAATATTAACGAACTGCACTTCGCCTCTAGTTGTCGGCGACATGACATGAGTATCACTTTTATTTACAATCAAAGCAGTATCACTTTGATGTGCAACATACAACTTGTAAGGTGAGATTTTAATTATCCAATTGTCAGTTGCCACTATGCGTGTGACACTATTTGTGTCTATCACTATCTTGTCTATCCTGAAAATTACAAATTTATTTTTACTATCAACTTTCAACTTTATTTATGCAATGTTTAATAAAATTTTAGCAGTAGTTTACAATTGATGTAGTTTTAATATTGTATCAGAAACTTTTATTACCTTCTGTATTCAATATTAATGTCTGAAGCTACACTTATCCACCTTGTATTATTATTACAATATACTGCAAGACTTTCAGCAATTGGATGTGTCGCCCAATTGTTCCTAGACCAGCACAAAACTTTATAAACTGCGTAAATTGGCCCAATTAAAGAGCACACAGCAAGAGTTGGCCACAAAGGATTATCACTTCCAAGAAATATTCTTGCTGTTTCAATATTTCCAAAGAGTACAAGACCAACAAGGTATCCTTTAATTAATAAAAATATGTGGTTTTTTAAATACTATAATTAAATTTAGTTCTCTAAAATTAAGACAAAAAAAATTTAGAAACGTTTAACAATCATGGATGATTCATTCAACTTTTTTAGAAAACCTCGTAGAAAACGCATTTATTGGACTTTCAAATTGTATGCCTATTCAATTCTAAAAATTAATCTTGCAATATTGTATGTTAGTTTAAATTTTTTAATACATTTATCAGTTACATAAATTCAATCAATATAAGAAAGAACAGCTGTATTCATTAAGCTAAATCTTTAACGCCTTTCGTTTTATTTATCAAATCAATTTTTTATCACTACAATTTTATTTTGAATAGAGAAACATTTGTGCTTTTTAAATACTCTGGAGCGTTTAAAGGAAAACTTTTAAACTATCTGAAGAAACATTAAAATAAGTATTTTTAGAGAAGAATTTCAATATAAAATTAGAAAGTTTCGAAGAAGACTTACTATTTCTGCAAATTTTAGATTGTTTGTATTTTCACTGGTAATTATCATTTTTAAACAACAATCATCAAGATTCTCAATTTTAAACTATTTTCGGTTATGTTAGCGTTGCACACAGGAAATGGGTATTTTAAATAAAAAATCATTAGATTTCGAAGAAGGTTTACAATTCTAAACCATTTTTTAAATTAAATTTCAAATATTATTCACAATGTTTCAACAACTTAGTTTATGTTGATGTGTTTCTCATCTGCAACTGGTATTTTTAAACAAAAGTCATTAGATTTAAATCTAATGATTTTTTATTAAAATAATAACATTAACAAGCTTGAACAACTTTGGATTACGTTAGTATTTTTCGTCGGAAAATGGTATTTTTGATTTAAAGAAAAATTATATTTCAAACATTTCAAAGAAGATTCACAACTTTTTACAATTTTAGAGGTCCCGGAAGCTGGAATTACAACATTGTCGTAATGCTAGCTTCAGCTAAAGCGTTAACTCCGGTATGCGAAAGTCGGAAACTATTAGTGATACCAAATTCTCCTTTGCGCAAGAATTTAGTGCTAATTAAGTACTCTGGATTTATGCCATGCAAAAAATCCGGGCACTTTTTTTTACCAAAACCGTGTAGTAATGCTGGCTGCAGATGACTCTGGTATGTGAAAGTCGGAAACTATTAGTGGTATAAAATTCTCCTTTGTCCAGGAATTTAGTGCTTATTTAGTGCTAATATATGCCGCAAAAGCTAAACTTTGCGCCTAGTAATTTTAGTGAAAAATATATAGTAATGATAACTTTAGCTGAATCCACAAATCCGGTGTGTGAAACATATAATTTTTAGGGACGTTCAAAATATATGTAACGCTTTTTTGGCCTGTTCTGGACTACCTGGTAAGAAGGTTCGAAATGAATACAATAGAAACGTTTCTATTGGTTTCCTATAACGTTTTTGTAAACATCATTTCAATGCTTGAGAACGTAGAAAAGTGACACGAGAGCGACTGGAATGAGCGCAGCTCTAACAAAACGATTCAAATGCGATAAATGTGTAGTCAAAGAAGGGAAAACACGAAACGGAATTGCTTGGAATTAGTTTGTGTGCAAAATAAAAAGCTCACCGAATAAAATGGAATTGGATTGTTAACATTTTTTTAACCTATAAAAATTTATGGTATAATATAATAGTATGATTTTTTTAGCTAAAAAATAATCTTTATTTATCAAATTAATTTCTTGTTGTCACTATGACTTCATTATTCCTTATTAATAACAAAAGGGACATTTTTACTACAGTTACTGACAGAAAGTCTTCGAAAAAACCATTATGTGTATTATAATAATGCTTCCCTATGAATAAGTTTAGCTACTCATTTTGCAATTAAATAAAAAGAGCATTTTAATTTTTATGATTTAGAAAATGATATTTATTTATCAAATTCATTTTATGCTCACTCACTACATATTTCCTTATTCAATTTTTAAAGAGAAATTATTCGAACAATTATTTACGGCCATGCAAGCGTAACCTCAAAATTTTTGTTTACATTTATATCAAATCCAATTTACGTTTACACGAAATGCTATATCGAGTTGAAAATTTGGGAAATTAAATAAGAAGCACTAAGAAACTTATGTCTGATCCTAAATTTTTATAATTATAAAAAAGTAAGAAAAAACATTTTTTACAAAAAACTTTTTTTATAACCGAGCCGCTGGATAGTGTAAGGGCATATAAAATTCACATGGCCGTTCTGGTTGGCCCCTGTTTTCTTCAAAATCGCTTTTGAAAATTAAATTTTTGAAACATACGGCTTTGTAGGAAATTTTATGGCGCATCTTTTATCCTCTTACAAAATTGTTGTATCTCTTACTGTTTCTGAAATAAAGTAAAAAAACTAGATTTTGTGAGAAAAAAAATTGAATAAATATTTTGACTTTAACTCGCTCTAAAAGACAAAGTTCTGAATATTTTTATATGAAAATTAAAGGAGTTATGCCTCAAACTGTTTTGAAAATGATATGCTCATTTAAACTTTTTTTATTTGTTCTAGAAAAAGTTAGTGATTCTTTCGCCAAGCAGTATCAAAATAATGTTACGCAAGTTTCAAACGCTTCGTTTATCGAGGGAATTTTAAGTAAGCCCAAACTTCCAGTAGAAGAAATGTTTATCAGGGTGTAATGAAGTTTTCTGAAAAGTATTACTTTAATAGAATAAACCGTAAAAAATACAAGCATTCAAACAGCGCGTCAAAGAGAGATCGAGCACGTGAAAGGACAGAACACCTCGGCGCCTCTACCACACAGCCGTCCTGGCGCAGATGCTAGGAGAGAGATTAATTTTCGATTGCTTTGTTTATATTAGTAATTTTAAGTAATTGAAAACTTCCAGTTTTTTCTGCGAATACTTCCCCAGGAAAACAGAACAGTGCACAGTCAGTGTCAATAATGCGCCACCACCTAAAGCCCTGACTGTTTACGTTTCCAAAGAAACAAGGTATTTAATATTGCGAAATCTAAAAAGCGCGAAACCTTAATTTTTAAAATTTTTTTCAATATTACACGGATATACTTTCTGTATTAATTTTTCTCAAAATGTCATCAATTTTTTTCTAGACTGTGTTGGAATTTGAGGATAAATGTGTCATAATGAGAATTTTTACTAGTAAAAATACTAAATTTTACAAAAAAAAATATATGATACTCTAATACCATATATCTCAAAGTTACATATTTTTTTCTAAATGTAATATTTTCGATAGTACGAATTTTCAGTGTGACACGTTTGCATTTTTTGGGGCATTTTGTCATGTCCAGAATAGTCATGTCCAGAATAGTCCTAGTGGCTGCAAAAGGACGGAGGTGCAGAGTCTCCAGACTTCGTTTCTCTCATTCTCTGGCTTTTATTGTTTCGTGAAATTTCAAATAAGAACTGTACTGTGTGTACATTAATCAAAATGGCGGCTGGACCGGGTAACCGAGAAAAGACCGGGAAATGAAAGGAGGGAATTAATTTTTCGACCGTGAAATTGACGAATATTTAGCAAAAAGTTTGTCTTACTTTGATTTCAACAGTTTTTAAAATAATAAGATAAATTGTTATCTTTTAAAATTATCATATCATTCAATTTAGAATGCGTTATTCGAAATTCTTTCACTGTAAACAATTTTCCATTTTAGATTTTAATTTTTAAGCCTACATTTTAATTTAAAGAATTTCAAAATGCAGTTTTTAAGACTTAAAAAATTAAAAATTAGAAGCATTTCAAATCAAACATTATGTTAATGTAAAATATTACATTTTTAAACCAATCAATTTGAAATTTTTTATTTACGAAAAAGAGTTATAATTGCTTAATATTTAGAAATATCTGACTGTTCATTTAAAATCAGTAATAAGTTAAAATCAGTTGTGGTGATTGTGTGGTGCTGATTTTAGAGAGTTTGCAGTGAAATTTGAGGCGAGTTGGTGGGAGAAGTGTGTGTGAATGTTACTTGAGTGTGAGATTGAGCGTAAAAAATAATAGAAGTGAATAGGTGGTTGGTAATTTAGGAGTTTAAGACTGTTTTGGGTAGAATCGGTGGTTAGGTTTGTTTGGTGTGAGAAGTAGTGGGGAAAGGCAGGTGCAGCCGAGTTTTGGCGACAGGGAGGGATAGGTAGAGAGAAGCGCGGAAGAAGGTACGGTAGCAGAGTGGGGTAGCGCAGTGGCTGTACAATTTTCTCAAGTTACGCAAGGCGATACGGAAAGAGGTTTCTTTAAATCGGTTTGATGGATAACGGGGACAGCGATAGCAAAGAAGAAAGAGATTCGAACGAAGAAGTGTTCTGTACACCTAAACGTGAAACAAAAAGGAGAGGGCAGTACAAAAAAACCGTAGAAAGGGAGAGATTGAGGACTGAGAGTCTTGGCTCAATAGAGCCTTTTATAAATAGAAAGAGGGATAGGGCGGAGAGAGGAAGTAGTGAAGATAAAGTAGAAATAGGTTCCGCCTTGAAAAATCCGAAAATGTACAGAACACCACCGGGAAAACACCAAAATAAAGAGGAAGAGGAAGATAAGGGGAAAGACGAGGACAAAGTTGAACAGAGAGGGCCAATAGAAGTATAAAATTTACAGTTGGATGAAATGCGTAAAATGATGATAGAAGTAATACAGATGTACGGAAAAAGGCAGGAGAAAAGGCAGGTAGAAATAGGAGAGGAAATAAAACTAGAAATTAGAAAAGAAATGTTTGAGCCTAAGAAAGAAATGAAAAAATTGGAAGAAGTTAGGAAAAATTGGGAGGAAATGATGCAGACTTCAGAAAAAAGGTTAGAAAAGCAGGAAGAGCTCAATAAAAAGATAGCACAGTTGGAAGGTAGGATACAAAAAATAGAAAGCTCAAACTGGAAGTTTTGAGGTGGTGAGAGTGGGAATAAGGAGGAAAAAGGTCTGAAAAGAATAGAATAAAGAATAGAAAGGAAAGAGAAAGAAGGAAGAAAAAGAAACATCGTGATACAGAGTCTAGGATTAGAGGGAAAGGAGCCGAAGGAAGGAGAAGAAGAAGTACTAAAAAGGATTGATGCTTATGTAGGTAGATGAAGTGCGAAGTATAGGAAGGGAAGGGAGAAGAGGGGAGAGAATGGTATTGGTGAAACTAAAGAAATGGGAACATAAGAAGGAAGTGATGTTAAAGAAGAGGGTGTTATATGGAAGCTTAGAGAGAATAGAACGAGAGATAGGAGAACATGAAATGATAAGAAAAACAAAGATACGAGAAAAGGAAGTAAGGAAGAATGGATGTTATGTTCCTGGAGTAAAGCAGGATTAGAAAGAAAGGATAGGGAATTTATGAGCCATTTGGCCCAATAGGATGTAGTAGTAATGATGGAGATATGGCTAGATGAAAAGGAATAAGAAGGCGTAAGGGGAAAGTTACCAAGAGGTTACAAGAGGCATGTTTAAAATGCAAAAAGGAAGAATAAAAAAGACAGAGCAATGGGAGGAATGTTGATAGGAGTAAGAAAAGAATGTATAATAAGGAAGGATAAGAAAGAGATAAAAGAACAAAAAGAAGGATTGATAGTAGAGGAGATTAAAATGGGAGGAGAGAAATGGAAGATAGTGGGGATTCATGTGAATAGTGATATGCAGGAGAAATCAGAGGAGATGAAAGATCTGATGGAAGAAAATAGAGAAGAGATTAGGCTTATAATAGGGGGAGATTTTAATGCGAGAACAGGAAATAGAGGAGGAAGGGATTCGGGAGGAGGGCGAGAAAGAGAAGCCAAAGACAAGACACTGAATGGGGAGGAAAAGACATTGTTAAAGAGCTTGGGAGAGTTAAAATGGTCAAGAAACTAGAGGTAGAAGATTATATAGATTCGGATCTCTTTCCTATAATAGTGATATTAGGGGAAGTAAAAATTAATAACAATATGGATAAAAAGGAATTAAAGGTAAAAAGAGCATGAAGAGGGGATGGGTCTAGCAAAGGAACAGAAAAGTTTAAAGAAAAGGTCAGAAATATCAAAATGAGAAAGGGAAATGTAGACGAGGAGATGAAAATAGCGATAGAAGAAATAAGAAGAGGATTAGAGTGCACAAGCAAAAAAGGAGTTAGTGAAGGAGGTAATAGAAATACATGAGATGAGGAATGCAAAAAAAAAAGAAGGAGGTCAGAAAGGAATTTATAAAATGGAAAAAAGGAAAAAGTAGTGGAGAAGAATATAGGAGAAAAAGAAGTAGTATACTGAGTTGCGTGATCAAAAGAAAGAGGAGAAAAACAAAGGTTTGAGGAAGAGGCGGAGAAGGCAAGGACGGAAGAAGATGTTTGGAAGGTAGTAAATAAAGAGAGAGAAAAAGAAGGAAAAGAGTAAACCAAAATATTGAGATGGTAAAATAGGAAAAATATTTGATGGATTTGCTGGAAAGGGTAGAGACAAAAGTTAGGAAAGGAGGAAAATATGATATAGAAAGAGACGAGGAAGATGGCATAACAAAGAAAGAAATAGCCAAGGTGTTAGAAATATTGAATGATGGAAAGGCACCTAGTGTAGACGAGATGTCAACATTGTACAAAGTATATGTGGCGGTTTTATCGGAGAGGTGAAAAAAAGAAGTTAAGGAAAAAAAGAATCAGACAGGGTTTGGAAAAGGGATGAGGGTGATAGAAAATATATATGTCCTGAACTATCAAATGAATAAAAGAATTAAAAGGGAGAAAGGGACAATGATAGCAATGTTCGTGGACCTAAAGGCGGCTTTTGACCCATTAGACCGAGGCGAGATGTAAAAATTTATAGTGAAAAAGGGGATAAGAAAGGGATTAATGAAGAGAGTATCGAAAATTTTTAGAGAAACAAAAATCAGTATAAAGGTAGGAGAGCAAGTAGGAGATAGTTTCTGGTTAGTGAGAAAAGTAAGGTAATGATGTCCTGTGAACCCATTTTTATTTAATATATTAATATCAGACTTAGAAGAAGAAATGAAAAAAAGGATCGGGAGGAGTCAGGATAGGGAATAAAAAGATATATACACTGGTATACGCGGACGATATTTTTTTGATGGCAGAGGATGAAGAAGAAATGGCGGGCTTAATTACAGGATTAGATAAATACTTAGATGGAAAAAAGTTGAATTTAAATGTAGAAAAGCAAAAGATAATGAGGTTTAGAAAAGGAGGGGGAAGAAAAAGAGAATGGACTGGGAGATAAAAAGGAATAAAGTTAGAAGAAGTGAAAGAGTTCAAATATCTAGGATATACCTTGCAAACAAATGAAGACAATAGAGCTTATATAAGAAAAAGGATAAAAAAAGCTGCAGGGGTAATGAGACGGATATGGGGAATAGGAAAAAGAAGGTTAAAAAAATTGGTAAAGGAGAAGGTAGCTATTTGATACGCTGGTATGGCCGGTATTAGTTTACGCAGCAGATATGTGGGAATGGCATGAAAGGAAAGAGATTGAGAGCTTAAAGAAAAGATATATAAGATGGACGTTAGGGGTAGACTGGAGGACGACGCCAGGATATATGGTACGAAAAGAAGCGCAAAGGGATAAATTAAGTACTAGAGCGGTAAAGAGGGGATGGAAATTTGAGACGAAGCTAAGGGAAGGAAAGGGAGAGGAGTTAGCAAGAAAGTGTTCGATAGAGGTGTAGGAAGAGAGTCAGCGCAATAGGATAACGAGATGGGAAGAAGAAAGAGGGAGTTCTTTGATGATAGAGATATAGAAAACGCGACTGAAGTGAACTGTTAAGATTGGGAAAAAAGGGACAAAGAGAAATAATTAGTAGAAAATGGAGGATGATTGAGGAATCTAAATATGATAAATGGTATGAGATTATAAAAAAGGAAGGAGTACCAAAGTGTTTAGCAAAGGGATGGGCAAATGAAAGATGGACAAGAATAGCAAGGTTTAGATTGGGAAACAAGGTAAGGGAAGGGAATGAATGGAAGATAAAGGAAGCTAGTAAGAGAATGTGATAAAAATTCTATGGGAGGATGGATTAGGGGAGGAGTGAATGAAGGAGTTGGAGGGGGCTAGAGAAGCGAAAAAGAAAGAATGAAAAAAAGGATATGAAAATTTAAAAAAATGTCAAAATCGAGGTGCAAAAGAAGTGAAAGAAAAAGAAAAACGGAAGTCGCTTAGATCAGAAGCGTAAAGATTTGTAATAATGATTATGTAATAGCATAAGTAGATTGATGCGGTTGCGTTTTCACTCTCTCTCTCTCTCTCTCTCTCTCGCTTGAACTCTCGCTGTTGATCGCTTGCTTACTCGTTCACTAATACGTCCTAAATTGCGTAATCGAAAAAAAATATAAATAAGGATCTAAAGGATGAAGGAAGGATGAATGCATTTCCTCTTTTTATCGTGAGGATCTAAAAAAGCTAAGCTTTTATAAATATGTATGCGCAAGTATAGTAAGTAATGGAGATTACTCCATTATATATTACTACGGTAAGGAATAATGTGTCCCTTAGGGTGCACATTATGAATAAAGGAGAACAAAAAATATAATAATTTATATTTCTTTGGAAAAAATGTCAATAACAAACAAAAACAGTTACATTAAAAAAAAAAATACAAATTCTCAACTAATAAGTTGAACCTTAAACAAAAATAGACTAATTTTCAATCCAAAATATTAAATTTCCAAAACAAAAAGACGAATTTCCTACCAAATTAATTGAGCTTTCAACAACAACAAAATAATTTTTAACAGAATAGTTGAATTTTTAAACAAATAAATGAATTTTTAACTAAAATGATAAACATCTAACAAACAAAATATTTTAACTAAATAGTTTAATTTTTAACGCTAAAAATAAATTTTCTATGAAAAGAGACAGATTTTCAATAAAATACATGAATTTTTAATTAGAGAAGATAAATTTTTAACCAGAAGTAGAAGAGTTAAATTTTATATCGGAAAAATCAATTTTTAGACCAAAAAAATATTCAAACAAATAAATTAATTTTTAACCAAAAATAAAACAGTTTAATTTTTAGTAAACAAATTAACTTTAAATTAATAGGAATTAATTTTCAACGAAACTGTTAAATTTCTTACCTAAATAGGTGAATTTACAGCTTAGAAGATTAAATTTCTATCGAAAAAAATTAATTTTCTACCAAAAATTAAATTGTAAAATTTTTAGGTAAAGAAATTAATTTTTAACTGAAATGATGAACATTCAACCAAAAAAATCAAATTTTTAATAAATAGTTGAATTTTTAACCCAAAAGATTAATTTTCTACCAAAGAAAGCAGCATTTTCAACAAAATACATGAATTTTAAACTTGAAAAGAAAATTTTTTAACCAAAAATAAGAAAGTTAAATTAGCAATAAAAAAAAAGTTTTAAACATGAAATAACGAATTTTCGACAAAAGAGTTTAATTTTGAACAAAAGAAATGAATTTTTAAACAAAAAGATGAAGTTTTTACTCATAAGATTACATTTCTACCAAAAAAGACGAGTTTTCATTAAAATAGTTGGATTTTTATCCCAAACAGATATCAAATTTTCAGAAAAAAAAATTAATTGTTAACCATAGACAATAAATTTTTAGCAAAATATTTAAATTTTCAACCAAAAAAATGAATTTCCAACGAGAAAGATAAAATTCTAAATAAACATTAAATAAATCAATTTTCAGTTGAAAGAATTAATTTTCAACCAAAAAAAAATTTCAACAAAATAGTTATATTTTGAGCAAAAAAAAAACTTTTTTCGAATAAATTATTGAATCATCAACGAAAAAAATTAGTTTTCAACAAGATAGTTCCTCTTTCATAAAAGAAGTTAAATTCTCAATAAAAAAAGATGAATTCTCAACAACGTTATTGAATCCTCAACTAAACCAGATCCATTTTCAACGAAACAGTTGTGATTTAGAATAAAAAAGATGCAGTTTATACCAAAATAGACAAATTTTCAACAAAACAGTTGAATTTTCAACCAAAAATGATAACACTTCAACAAAATTGTTTAATTTTCCACAAAATAATAAAATTTAATTCAATTTAAGTTTATTGAAAATTCTCTAACTGTGCAGGTTTACCCTAACATTCCCTGACTTTTCCTGATCACTTTCAAATTCGCTGATTTTTCCCGACTAGTTCTAAATTCACCGAATTTCCCTCACTTTCTGAAATTCCCAGACCTGTGAAAACCCTGTTTTATATAAAAAGAAGCCATTAATTTTCATACCCCGATGTTAGGGCTGTTCAAAAAACATCAATTTTTAAAAAATTACAGTGCGATTTCACATATTTTTTTCTAAAACATGATACAAAGTCGAGTCGAAAATCATATGTGAATTTATGGAAAATGCGAAATTTTATACTAATCATGATAACAAAAAAAGAAAAATTACAAATTTTCTGCACCATCGATTTTTTAAGACAAAAATTCCAAGTAAGTCATTTTATGTGATGATAAAATTTATTTCTAAATTTGTTTAAACATTATTGATAAAAGAGAAATATCTGATTGCAAATGACTTTTAATAATGAGAGATAATTCTGATCTGAACATTTTGCCATCACACTGTAATTTGAGAACTTTTTCACACATTAAAAGAGACGAGTAACATAAAACTATCGACAAAAATTTAGAATATCTTAATTTGCGAACTAAATTAACAATATTGGTACCGATGACAAAAAAATTACTAATGCCGTCTATAAAATTTCTGAAAAAACTTGAAGAGAAAAAGAATCTGGAAGATTGTATGCCTATTAAAAAAAATGATTTAAATTATTTGAAAACAGTTTAAATCGTAAGAAGATTTCAAAACAGTACAAACAAAATGTAGATTTCTTTAAATTTTGAAAAAGAAGGTTTTTAAGAATTTTGAAAGGTTTAGGTAAATCAAAAACAAAAGTTCTGAAGATTCCTTGGCAATTTTCAAAACTTCTTGTATTTTTAAAAATAAACTCAAAAAGAAAATCAACAAAAATTTCAAAGCATTTCAAATGATTTCCTGAAATTTTGAAAAAGAATGTAGAAGATTTTAAAGCAAAAATTTTCAATTTAGAAAGATTACGAAATTTTAGAAAAAATTTGAGTAAGTTTGAGATACATTTAAAGGTTTTAAAAAGATTAAAAAATAATTTCCAATTAAAAAGATTTTAGAAAATCTAAAACATAATGTAGATTTTTGAAGAGTTCAAACAGATAGTGTAGAAGCTTCTTGAGAATTTTGAAAGGTTTGAAGAGACTACAAGAATTTTTTTAAGATTCATGGGAGAATTCCAAATGATTTTTTATTTTAAAAAATGAAATCTAAGAAAAAAAATATTTGAAAGTATTTCTAATAATGTCCTTAAATTTGGTAAAAGAATATAAAATATTTGAGAGCAAAATTTTTCAATTTTACAATACTGCAAAAGTTAAAAAAAAATCGAGTAGGTTTAAGAGATATTTAAGAGTTTTAAAAAGGAAAAAAAATAATTAAAAACTTCCAAAGGTTTCAAACAATTTTCAACAAAATGTAAATTTTTGAAGATTTTGAACAAAAAAAGTAGTTATAGTTTTTAATTAATTTGGTGTTAGAGATTAATTATTCATTAATTATATTGAAGAAATATTACAAAAATCCATTATGAAAATTATTTTTTCCAATACTAAGTGAATTTTACAAGAACTATGTTATAAACACATGAAATTATAATTAAGCTGTTGTAATAAAAGATTAAATATAGTTTTTTGTAATTACTATTTAATAACTCATCATTAATTAATCGTTTACACCGAAGGCATCAAAAATTATATCCAGAAATTATTCACCAATCAGAATACCAATAATAATTACCTGAATATATGCTTATAAAAAATAACAACTATCATGTTACTCAAATATGCGTAGGTAATCAATGCATCGAAATTCTGTTATATTTTGAAATGTCTGAAACAATTTTAATCCAATTGTATTTATGTTTACTGGACACCATAAATTACAAAAATATTATTTTGCTTGAATATAATAAGATACCACAATACATAAAATTACTCGTCGGTAAACTTTCTGTTAAATCTGTTTCATTCATGCTTCTGGTAGTTTTTGTCCGCTTCAACTAGGCAGAAAGCGTTTTTTGCAAAAACAGTTTTACTCAGTGGTCCTGATAAATTCAAAATTTGCGAAATTGAATAGAACGCGAACTAGAAATATTTTTGAAAAAAGTTTCGAATATCGTGTTTGCGCAAATTGACCTTTCCCATTACATTTTAGAGCAAAATGTCCAACGGCAAAATTAAACTAGACAAAATTATGAGAAAATTTAAAAAGAAAACCTATAATTAATAGCTGCCAAGTTATGATCCTTCAAAGTAAGCGAATTTTTTTAAGTGGCTGAAAAATCAAATTTTGAAGCTTGCATCTGATTTTGAAACCGGTAATTTTTTCAAACAAATGTTCGGTGCATTATTAATCCAGTAATTATAAAAAAAAATTGATCTAGCTTTAATAGATCATGAGTTATGACCTCATAAAGTTCACTATTTTTTACCCATTTGTCAGGGCAAATCACTTGTGATCAATTTTTTCGAAATATTTTATTTCTGGATGAAGCAACGAAATTTTGCGTAAATTTATTTTTAAAAATCTGCATTGTGCGCTTCGCGCGCGGCTCGCAAATCTGAGCGCGCCTAGGGCACGCAGCTGTTGTATTTTGCGCTTCGAGCTCGATAATATATTTACCTCGCTCTTCGCGCTCGGCTCTTTTTAGTTTTCGCACATCGTACTCGGCTTAGATAGAAAGCAGTTCACTTGCAAATATTATAAAATTATCAAAACATCTACGTTAAAATAGTTTCTAAATTAGTTTTTATTTTAGATTGAAAAAGAACTTTATTAACGTACGGCTCTATCGGCCTAAATTATATCTACAAATTTTTTTAGAATTAT
>JAUELO010000071.1:3949542-3960964 GCA_032357855.1 Amphibolips quercusostensackenii | reverse complement strand
TTAGGAATTTACTTTCTCAATATTGCAATAGTGAGAGTGAAGTTGGAAAATTCTTGGTGTAGCCAAAGATTTAGTTCTTGCAGAACAAATTGCTTTTAGTGCTTGAGGGCTCACTTTATATGGATCGCGATCTTTCTTTTGGGCATCTACTAATTTTGAACGCTTTCTTTTAGCCAATTCTTGTATTCGTTTAGATGCTTTTCATGAAAAAAATATAATTAGAATTACAAAATAAATTTTAAAAGGAATATAAAAAACTTAAATTTGGGGTTCATACCTATAGCTTTTAAGGCTTTTTCTGTTACTTTTCCAATTACATTACTTGGATTTGGTTTTCGTATCCGAGGTTCAGCTAATTTGTTAATTCGATCCATCCACTCTTGCCTTGATATAGATTTAGAATTTGTATTACTTTCGTTAATTCCAAAGTTCGTCAAACTCAGACTTGAAGTGCTTGTCAGATCTGAATCCTTTGTTTAGGTTAAATCGGTTAAATGATGAAAAAAATAAATAAAAGGGTTCAACTTCATTAAAAAAAAAATATATATATATGTTTACTTTGTTACTCTGAGACTTATGCGACGATTCAAAAGTTACTTGCTTAGGTAGTGACAACTCATTAATGTGCTTCTGACTTCTAGGTACCTAATTACATACTATTATAATTATTATACAACATATTATTATTTAAAATTTTAGAGCAGATATCAATACTTCAGATAATATTTGATTTCACTAAAATTACTGATGATTTATAAACCTTTTTTTTAGGTTGTGATAATTCATTGATCCGTTGCTGACTTTGAAATACCTTTTCTCGTATTTTATGTGCTTTCTGAAACCATATGATCAATGATATTCGTGTTCTCAATTTTATTTCTAACGTAAAGAGCATTAAAAAAAAATATTTCGAGTCAATAATCCTTGAGGGAAAACTTACGGCACGATTTCTAGATTTTTTCTTTTTCACATTCGAAGCTGAAGTAAGGTCTATGAAAATTTCTCCCGTTGAGTTGACTGCTTTAGTTTTTCTTGGTACACACCAAGAGGGAAAGCTTTTATGATGATTTCTTTGAGGTTTCATATTTTTTGTTCTAAATGACGAACTGCAGATACCAAAGAATTTTTAAACTACCAAGAAATTCTGAAAAATATAATTTTCTTTGTGAATAAAAATGTTTTAAAACTTACTCGGACTGTGAAGTGTCTGATTCAGAATTATTGGACTGAACTCTTAATTTTTCCATTTTTTTTCTTTACATTTTTTATTCTGAACAATTTTTGGTTTATTTTCGAAATTCTGATCCAGAATTTATTTTACATTGTTTTAGTGTTTCTTTATTTCTATCTTAAATATAATTTATAAGTCATAACAGCGAATAATAATAAAAAATTTAGATAACACTACAAACTGTGAAACTGGTTTTATAAATAAGGAAACAACATTTTAACTGATTTAAAACAAAAACTAAACTGACGTTTCTTTTCATTTCTTTTGAAAAATCTGTCAAATTTTCTCATTTCGGCCCGAAATTTTAAATACTTTAATTATTTGGCAGAATCTAAATTGTAATTAAATTAAACATTAACAGTTAAATAGAATGTCAGAAAACACGTCTAATAATGCAGATTTAGATACAAATTTAAAGAGGAAGAAACCCAGATTTGAAGAATTAGCTAAGGCTAGAATAAGAATTGATAATAGCATAAGATTCAATGCTTTCCAGGTAAAATAAATTTAGAATATGTAGTAAATTATGATAAAAATGATGAAAAATATTCCTGATCTATTTTAGTGTTTATACTGTCTAGATTTTGTATTTAAAAAATAGTTTTCATTATAAATAATTCTTTCAGGTCAGACCAGCAGCTTTAACTTATGAAATAACTAATAATTTAAATAAATTGGCTCAACCTAGAAGAAGATACATTTCAGACACATATAAATACTCCAGTCCATCGTTTTTGTCACAGAAGCCCAGTTTAAAACCAGGTGAGTAATTTTCTTAATAATGTATTCTTTTAGAATATTTTATTTAAATTAATTTTTTGTTCTGTTGCTTTAATATCATGGCATTATTCAACATTCCGATGGCGCGATACTTGAAAAGTAAAAGTTAACTGGAATAATTTTTCAACAGAAAATTTTATCAGAGAATCTTCAATAACGAGTATCTCCAAACAGGAATCAAATGGAAGTCAAAAGCCACGTATAGAAACCTATGCTAATATTGCAGCAAGACGTAACATACGTCATCCAAAACGCTTACGTGATTTTTCAAAACCTATGAAAAGCTTGCCTGAATCGGGATCTGGTAGTTCTAACAATGAGAATAAATTTTCTCAAATTATTAACGATTATAATTCAAGATATAAACGTTAAAAATAATAAAAATAAGACTAAATATTATTAAAAAGGTTGAAAAAAAAGAAGCAAAGAGTAATACATAATTTATTAATAAATACGGGAACTGAGTATTAAATTTCTGAGTGGTCTCTCTAGGGATGTATTTTTGACGAAGAATAGAAATGAGTAGTTTATTATTAATCAAACGAAAATAATGTTTTGTCAATCTTTATATGTTGAATTGACTAGAAAACGTAAAATCAAATGATTAAATTTATTAGTCTATACTAAAACATCAATTGAAATTAACTGACAATATTACTTTTCAATCAATTTAAAATTAAGAAATAGTTTCTAAAATAAATGAGAACCGAATTCAATAAAGTAATATTAATAATAAGAAATAGCTAACTTCATATATCATGAATATTTTACAGGATAAGCCAACCTAAAATTTTTTTAAATGTGTATGAAAAATAAAAATTTATTTCGGTATTCAAAATAAAAAAAATTTGAATTATCTCTTGAAAGATATTGTAAAATTTGCAATGTAATCAAAATTACTTTCACGTCTATCGAAACGTAAAATCTCAGTTATTTCTAACCTTAAACTATGCATGATTCACAATGTATAATACAATATATCAGACTATTTATCTGAAAAAGTGTAGATAAAAAAGACAATAGAGAAAGATGCCTCAAAAAATAGCAACACCATCACCACCACAAACTGGAAAAAAAGATAAAGGGAAGAATAAGGGAAAGTAAGTAAATACAATTAAGAATCTAATAAACTTTTTAGGGGAAAAATATATGTAATATTTCATTATTTGTGCGTGTGTGTGTAGAAAACGGCATAGAATAAACTTAAAAGGATGGTTGAAGACTCCAGCAGACTGGGAAAGATTTAACGCTTGGGCAAAAATCAATGCACTACCTAAAAAAATGCCTGAACAAGAACCGGTGGTAAATTATTACTTACCAATGAATTTATATCTTAGAAAAATATAACACAAACACGCGCGCGATTATGGATTTTTTGTCTTATACAACTTAAAAAATTAATATTATTACATAGTTTTTATATTGCATAGTATATATTATCTAAAATAACCGACAAGAAAAAAGTAATGTCTAGCGTACCTACAAGTTTTCGAAAATGTTAAATCTTTCTTGACACCTAATGTGTTTTTATTAAAAATATAATAATATAATAAAAATATGAAATATGATATTAATTAATTATATTAATTATAATTTATTAATTAATTTATTAATTATAATTATATTATATTAATTAATATTATATTCTTTGGGATTTAATGACTATCGCTTAAAATAACCGATTTTCGCTAAAACACGTTAACATAACTTTAACATGTTCCAAAATATTGAAAATCGTCTTCGATGTCTATACCGATTTCCGGCAAAGACAGCTAGCTTCTTAAAAAATTATAAATTATGGAAATATAATATTTAAATTAAGAATACAAATTTTCAATGAAAAACACTAACATAATTCACAATTGCTCAAAAATTACAAATCTTGTTTAAATTATGATTTTTATTTAAAAATACCAATTTTAAATGTGAAACGACAATGTCACCTAGAATATTTTCTAGAAATGGTAAATCTTCTTTAAAATGTTTGAAATCTAATGATTTTTTAACAACAGAAAATTGTTCAGAATTGTAAATCTTCTTCGAAATTTAATATGATTTTTGTTTTAAATAACCAATTTCGTGTAAAAAATGTCAATATAACCTGAAACTGTTCAAGAATTGTAAATCTTTTTCGAACTATAATGATTTTTTTTGATAGAAAATACCAATTTCTGATGCAAAACGCTAACGTTAAAAATTGCTAACAAATCGTGAATATTAAAAATCTAATCATTTTTGTTCAAAAATACCAATTTCCGGTAAAAACACTAAATATCGTTATATTTAAAGCTGCAATACTTTTTACTTGGGCTGTGTAACTGTTACTGTAATGTTATCTGCATGAAAGTATGTATTTGTTTTTTAAAGTTCATCTAAGTATTATATATTCAAAAATAATATAAATTAGAAAACTCTTGAGCCAAAAGGAATATTATAATTATTGCGTATTTAAATATTAACTTAAATAGGAAAGCTTTCGAATTTCAAAACAGATCAAATAATACAGCCTTGTTTTTAGCGTTTCGAAGTCCCTGTAGGGGAAGTGAAGGGAAGTGATAGAAGGGGAAGTAAATTACAGGGGAACAAAGGAAGTGATGGAAAGGTGGGTGAGGGTAAATTAGTGGATGTGGGAGTGAATATCAAAAAAGAAGTGAGGGTTGCGTGAGTAGGGTAGAGGAAGTGAGGGAAGTAAAGGGAGGGATATTAGGGGAACTGAGGGAAAATGATGGAAGAGGAAGTAAGAGCAGTAGTGGAAGTAAGAGAAGAAGTGGAAGTAAAGAGAGGTGAAGAGGGTCAGGGAAAGTACTGGGTGGGGGATTAGAGGAAGTGATGGGAAGTGGGGACATGGGAAGGATAGGTAAATTAGGGGATTTGGGAGTGAATATGAGAAAAGAAGTGAGGGGTGGTGGAGGAGGATAGAGGAAATGTGGGAAGTAGATAAGGAAGAAGTAGGGGAAGAAGTAGGGGGAAGGAGGGAACGGATAGTAGAGAAACGGGGTGAAGTGAGAGGAGGGGAATTATGAGAGGCGTGGGGAAGTTTTAATCGAAAGTCTTTATGGGATATGAACCCTTTTTTGCAGGCGCTCGGCATCTGCTTTGACTAATTTTTTTAACAAGGACTAGATCGAAAATGTAACGTAAGGTATAAAATATCGTAAGCATTTTATTTTGAAAATAAACTATACAGATTTCAAAGATTTTTAATAATCGGAACTTAGTTAATGATTTTTTAAACTTTGTTTAAAATATTGACGTAGAGGTTTGAAATGATAAATTTTAGGTGAGATTAACAAAGCCACTTTCGCAATTGAAGAAGAGAATTCAGATTTTGTCTCAGCCAACGAAGAGTGACACCAGTGCAGTATGTAGATTGGATTGGAGTGTCTCAAAGGCAGCTCTTAAGGCAAAACCATCGAAGCGAATAAAGAAATTAGCCGAGTTCATTTTGAAAGAACCTCTACATTGTCGAGAATTTCCAATTAAGATCCGGAAAGCAGCTTTGTCTTATGAACCAAGTGAAAGAATTATTGAGATTAGCAAGCCTCATATACATGTTTCGGATGAGTGTAAAGCACTCGAAGTGTCGCAAAAAGCTTTGAATCATAATACTACTGAAAGAGAACGAATGATGGCTCTATCCAAAAAAGCCACTAATTGTCCTGACTTATTGTCTGATGAGGAAAGAAGTCAATTTATAACGCCTACAGGAATCATGAGAAGCGCATTGACTTACAAGGTATAAAAATACTCTTTACATGATAAATTACAAATTCGTAAAAAAATGTAATATAGATTTGAAATGGATTAACTGGGTGAATAAAAATGAAATTTATTTTAGGAGCCGTCCTTGAACTACGTTACCGATTAGGGGGTGGGGGCGGGGACTACGGGTTTAACACTCTTTTTCCTATTCCCCTCTTTTTCCATTTTCTCAAGAATTCTTCTTTTTCCTCTTTTTCTTGTTTTTTTTTCGCTTGAATGCGAACTCAATTAATAGAACTTAATAAGAAAATCCGGGTGCAGTTCCGAAAAGTACGTACCTTCGATTGATTTGAAGCTAGAAATACCCACGTACTTTTACTCGCTCTTTCCGAAAATGATAGTAAATATACCCGCAAATTTGATTTCCGAGGTCAAAACACCAAAAAACCGTTTTAATTTTTAATTTTTTCACTATATTTGATAAATATTAGTTTAAGAGGAAAAAGACTTAAACAAAAGTTTGTGATGATGTTCCAACAAGCATATTTTGCCAAAACTCCATTAGTTTCGACATTGCCTACTTATGCACTTCACCACGGGAAAATCAGATTTTGAGGTTTAAAAGTGATTTCTTTTGGTAGAAAATCTTTTTTTGGTTGAAAATTCAACTATTTTTTTGAAAACACTATATTTCGATTTCAAATCTTAGGACTTTAAAGTATTTTATATTGAATTGAATATGATATTTACATTAATTTTGTTTAAAAGAATTTATTCCACTATTTTCCTAAAAAATCGCCCTATTTCCCCTGTTTGGAGAGATCTTTGGGCTACGTCACTTTTCGGAAAGGGGGGGTGAAAAGAACTACGGTTGTTAATGGGTGAGGACAAGTAGTCAAAAATAGCCTAAAATTGTTAACATAGTTTATAGACTGCACCTTATGAGGAGGTACACGCTTTTTATAACTACTTGAAATTTAACTTTAGAAAGTTGCACATTTTATTCACACATATTTTTTACAATAATTAATGTTCTTTTGCTCTTCAGTTCACACCGTGGATGTCATTCCTGTCCCTGCCTTCTTATCGATATCTAAAAGATCGAACTGATGATAACGCTAAAGCTTGGAAGAAGAAAATTATTGAAGAATCTGATACAAGGGGGAAGAAGGCCTTGGAAGAAAAGCTGAAAAAGGAAGAAAACGAGAGAGAAAGAAAAAAGAAGTCCGAGCAAAAGAGCAAAGAATCTGAAGCTGAAACTGTAGGAAATAGTGATGAAGTTGAAGGGGAGAAAAATAAAGATGCAGCAGAGAAAAGTGAACCTGAAGTAGACAAAACGGAGCCTGAAATTACAGACAAAGATGATGGACTGCAGGAAGGACAAAATGAACTAGAGGGTGCAGAAGAAAAAAATAAAGCTGAAGAAGATGAAACGGCGCCTGAAATTACAGGCGAAGATGCTGGACCACAGAAAGAACCAATTGAAGCTGAGGATGTAGAAGTAACTGAAGATAAAGAAAAAACTGATGAAGATAAAATAGAAGTAACCAAGTCTCAGGGAAAAAAAGCAAAAAGAGGAAGAAAAAGAAAAAGCGAAGCTAAAGAAGAAACTGAAGAGAATGCTGAAGAAAGCCAAGCAGGAAAAAGGAGAAAAGCAGAGAGAAATGCTTGGCGATTTACGCCGAGTCCTTGCGTAGAAGTAGGGATAAAGAAATCTGCTTTAAAAGGAAAAGGTTCTTAATTATTTCTATAAAAAATTTAATTAAAACAAAAATTACAATACAGAATTCTTTCTAAATGAGATCATAATAATTTTTAGTTCCTGAAAGAGTTAATGAACTCTGTAAAGCAAATATTCGAATGTATAAAGCTTGTAGAACAAATCCCTTCGCAGTCAGTAAATCTGCACTTTCTGCTTCAATCACTTCTAGAATTTCTGAAATAGCAAAACCTACACGTCCACTTGATCCAGTAGAAAGACCTCCGCCTCGAGAAAAAGATCAATTTGGTCGACCAATTTTTCTCATGCCGGTGAAATTTTATTTATGAAACAAAACTCATTCTAAAATTTTGTATTACATTATAAGACTACAAAAATATTATACTTTTTTTTTAGACGTTTGGCAAAATTCTACCGGAAGTAAAGTACAAAGAGGCTGAATGTAAAAGTAAGGATGAAGAATCTAAAGAAAAGCCAAAGAAAAAGAGAGCTGTAGATCCTATTGCCTTTATGCCAACTATAGATCCATATATAGACTACAAGCAAGCTAAAAAACAGGAGCAAGCACGTAAAAAATTAGCTAAACAAACAAATAAATCTTTACAATAAGGTATAATAATTAAGGCGTACTTTATACTTATGTTCAAAATAATTGCAATAATTAACAGCTCTCGAACCTTGACTAAACACAATAAAATTTAAGAAATAATAAAAAAATAGATTATTCTAAATATTCTTATTAAAAATAGGTACTAAACAGATTAAATAATGCTAAACGATATTTTACTGCTAGTGACTGTAACATAAAAGACGATACTTTATTGATTCAGTCGGAGGTTGGAAAGTAGAATTAAATTACTAACCCTCGAGCGAATTTTCTAGTACTGATTAAACTTGGGGGTCGTGCATAAATTACTTAAGGGTTTTTGGTTGGTGGAGGTGGTTGCGGTGGGGGAGGTAGGTTGGGTCAGCAAACTCTTACACCCATGTTAAAGTTGAATACATTTACTCTAGAAAGCGCTTCACCCAAGGGGTGGGAAAGGGGTACAAAATTCCTAGAATGACCTTACGTAATTACGGTGTATATCTTACGGTGTCTTTTTGTAAATAATGAATTCACATGCTTTAATCGAATTAAGACATTTTTCACTATATTCGAAATTAACTGAATAGCTTAAAAAACAGTTATGTTACAGGTCAGGGAATACTGGGAAGTCAATAAAAGTCAGGGAATTTTCGATGAACTAAAGTTGAAGGTAATTCTATTATTTTGTTGAAAATTCAACAATTTTGCGAATAAATCATTCTTTTTGATTGACAATTCAACTTCTTTGTAGATAATTCGTATTTTTTTGGTGAAAATTCAACTATTTTGGTAAAAAACTCGACTATTTGGTTGAAAATTAACTTTTTCGTCGAATACTTATATTTTCGGTTTGAAAATTCAACTGTTTCTTTCTTCAGAAAATTCTTTTCTGCAGGAAGTGTTAACATTTTATATTAATTTTTTTTCTATTAACTAAAAAATCTTTCTGATTTGAAAATTCAAATCTTTCATTAAAAATTCGTGTTTTTGGTCTGAACATTTATCTTTTATTCTAGAACTTTCATGTTTTTTATTCAAAAATACACCTGTTTAGTTAAACATTAATCTGTTTTTTTTTGAGCATTCAACTATTTTGTTGAAAACTCGTATTACATCCTCATCAATTAGAAGGTATTAGTTTTATGTGGAAAATGACTTTTGCAGATTCCATAAAAGGTTATAGCTTTTAAAAAGTCCTACAAAATTTCTCTAAACCATTTTTTTAAGGAATTTGTCATTTAGGTTTTATTTGAGCCAAACGACGTGAAGTACGGAACAAAGTTTCAGGGAGGAATTGCAGCGTTTCAAATGTCCTACAACATTTCTTCAAACCATTTTTCGCAAAAACTCGTCGGTTTTAATTTATTTATCGAAATACATATGCAGCAATCGAAAATTCCAATATTAGGCTAATAGATGTGAGATACGTGAAAAGTCCAAAAGAAGATTTGTAGAAGACTTTGTTTTATCCATTAAAAATACTATGCGAAAAATTCCTATTTTAGCAAAACAACGCAAAATATGAAAGAAAGTCTGAAAAAAGGATTCCAGCTTTTCATTGTAAGGTAGCTCAGAAAATAAATATACATTTAAAAATATCTGCCGAAAATCGTGCTCAATGCGTGAGTCATGACGAGAATGTGTATCTGATAGCCAAAGAGCTCTAAGCAATTTTACTAAACTTATTTACGTAGAAAATTCAAAGTATGAAGATGCATAAAAAACTGGGATCTAAAAGAGATCAAAATTTTTTGAAAAGTTGATAGTGGGATTAAAGCAAGTAGGGGAAGACGCGATATGTTAGTGCAATAGGTGAGAGGGTACTATATTTGATTCAAAATTCATATATTATAAAAATCCTTTTTTTTTTAATAGAAAATTAATATCCTTGGTTTGAAAATTAATGTGTTTTGGTTCAGCATTCAACTAGTTTATCGAAAATTAATATTTTCTGGTTTAATTCAACTGTTTTAAATTCAAAATTAAAATATTTTTCAGTAGAAATATCAACTATTAAACTTTTTGTTAAGAATTAATTTTTTTGTTGAAGAATTATCTCTTCGATTGAAAATTAATTTCTTTAACTAAAAATGTAATTCTTTCATTTTTGGTTAAAAATGGATTTTTTAAATACTTAATACTGCCAAGCTTGGTAGAGAATTAATCTTCTTAGTTGAGAACTTATATTTCTGGTTAAAGCATCAACTGTTTAATTAAAAGTTCATGCATTTTTTTAAAACTGCAAATTGTTTTCATGCTTGAAAGATAAATTTATAATGGTTAGGAAAAAATTGTTCAGGGAAAGTCAGAGAACTTAGAAATTGGGATTTTTTAGCAACCGTGTCAAATTTCTTTTCTACTTTTATAAAAATATAGAAGGCATTGATAAATGTACAGAAAATATAAAAATACAATTTTAAGATATTTCGGAATTAAATTTGAACCGACATAAAAAACTTCTTTAATAGTTTTTCACTGTTCAAGAAACTCTTTTTGTTATTAAAATTTTTAACATTTTTATTTATGTTTTAGGAAGAACAAAATTGCGTCTACAATTCCATTGATTTGAAAATTCGATTTTTGTTCATTTTTTCATGAGAAACATTTCGAACGAAAGATTGTCAAATTCTTTCAACTTGATGTGGTCCAGATTTTTGTTCACAGCTTATTCAAGCATTGCAGGCTAACGTGTTGAAGTGCCCGGTTGCCCTTAAGGAATTCATAAACAAACATTCTCAAAGCATGTAAGAAAAGTTAGTAAAAAATTTCTCACATGCAAAAAGTATGGGTCATTCCACGTGAGATTTTAATCCAAATTTTTTATTGTCCTGAAAATGTTTTCTCTTGTTCTAGAGCGAAACAAATTGACACGTATTTTTTAAAAAGATTATATGGAGATTTTACCAGATATCGATTTTTTTATTCATCGACCTCAAAAAAAACAGTCCTTTTTCAAATGCTTCGTAAATCGCCCACTTTTCTACTGACACTTAGCCATTTTAGGTAAAAATGTGCCATGTGGTTGACTTCAAAGTGCGCGTTAGAATGGTAAAAAATCGATTCGTTGTACAATTTTTATGCAATAATTTCTTAAACAATTTAAACTATCTCAAAAGGGACCTGTTCAAAATGAATAATTTTTCTGTAATTTGTTATTATAGTATATGAACTAATGTGCCCAAATTTAAGAGTAGACCGTTCGAAATTTTCTGAAATATGATTTTTAATGTGTGAACGCGCGTGCACGATTGGCGGGCGGGCGGCGCACAGTGGTGTGAAATCGGAAAACAAGGTTCAAAATGACATTTAGAACGCAATTATGCACTGATTTTAGAATTTTTTTTTTGAAAAATTCAGAACTAAATTTTTCAGAAAATGGTGAGAGTAGATTTTTTATTTTTTT
>JAUELO010000071.1:3682244-3695043 GCA_032357855.1 Amphibolips quercusostensackenii | reverse complement strand
AAGGAATTGAGCGATTGGATTGGCCTTTGGTATACTATCTTACTCTCTTAAACTGAAGGTAGAGTTTGTTAGCCAGTCATTTTGGATAAAAAATTTAAAAAGTTAGAGCATTTTCAAAATTATTGAGAATATTTTTTTTCAAGATTTAAAAAATCTGTTTACAGATACTTGTAGTACGCTAAAAAAACGAACAATTTATTCCAATAATTTCATTCGATAAAAGTCAAAGTACCAAAGTTACAGCATTTGCAAAATTTAACAAAAACAAATGAAAATAAAAATTGAAAGCAAAATAACGCACGACATAAAAAAAAATCAAGAGGAGAAAAACGTTGCTTTTTAAACACTCTACAAAATTATCGTAACAACTTTTTGAATCTTTTTTGGAAAATTAAAAATTCAAATTTTTATTGCACAAAAAATAATAAAAAATCAAAAATTCTATTTTGCGGTAAAACTATACAAGATACAAAAAAGGATGAATTAAAAAATTGTGCACTTAAAAAAGATCTACAAATTTGTTACAGATCGCTTTTTGATAGGACGCGTAGTTTTTGTTTTGTTCGTAAAAAAAGCATTTACAATGAACAAATTAAACTTCTGGAAAAACGACGCAAGGTACGAAAAAAAATGAATCCAAAAAAGTGTGCGTTAAAAAAAGATCCACCCATTTGTGAGCGAGCACTTTTTGATAGAACGCGTGGTTTTTTTTCGTTGAGGATTGAACTATTTTGTTGAAAAGCCGATATTTTTGGCGGAACTCAGCTGTTTTTTGATTGAAATTAAAATATTTTTTGGTTGAAATATTAACTAATATATTTCATTTAAGAATTCATCTTTTTTTATGGAACTTCAACTACTTAGTAGGAAGTGAAACTACTTTGTTGGTAATTAATATTTTTCGTTTATGGTTTATCATTTTGGTTGAAAATCCTCTTTTTTCACATTTAACTATTTTATTAAAAATTTTGGTGGTGAAAATTATGTTTTCAACTGAAAATGTAATTAATACATGTTTGGTTAACAATTTATCTTCTTCAGTTTAAACTTTAACTATTTATTCGAAAATTCCGTTATTTTGTTCAAAATTAAAATTTTTATATAATGTCAATATTGTTGGTTGAAAATTCATTGATTGTTATTGAAAATTTAACTATAAAGTTGAAAAGTCCTTTAACATTTTAAATATTTGTTTGATATATTGGAAAATTTTATTAGAAATTAATCTTTTTGTCTAGAAAATTAAATTTGAAATCAAATTCAAATTTAGTAATTTATATATAAAGAGCATATAACACGGAACGCAAAGCACACGATCAATGTATTTCGGAGCGCGAAGCGCGACGACCAAAAGCGCGTGCCGTAAGCGGCACTTTTATCAAACTTTTTTGTTTATATTATAAGGTGCACAGAACCAAGCGTGGAGCGCGAGGTTTATATGAGTTCTAAATCAAATATCGAGCGCAAAGCGCGAGTATCTGGATGAGAATGTGTTCCTTAAGGTCGATAGAACCTTAAGAAAATTATTTCTCCTCTTCATATAAAACTAAAGTAATTAAACCAAAAGCATGTTACAGCGATTAAGCTTACAAAGCGATTATTAGCCCGCGAAGACCGCAAAAGCGAGTGTATATAACAAAGAGTGTATATATAATTCTAAGAAAATTTGTAGATATAATTAAGGCCGATAGAGCCGTAAGTAAATAAAGTTCTTTTTTTTAATCTGAAATAAAAATCGATTTAACAACTACTTTAACGCAGAGGTTTTGATAATTTTATAATATTTGCAATTAAACTGCTTCTTTCTATCTAAGCCGAGCATGATGTGCGAAAACTGAAAGGAGCAGAGCGCGAAACGCGAGGCATAAAGTACCCGCGATGAGAATGTGGTCGCGAAGTGGGCAGACTTGTTAAAGAAATTTCTTTCAGTTTCGTTTATGGAATGTGCAACAAGTTTTGAGATGGTACTAACTGAATTGAAACATTCTCCCAGCATGATGAAAGATTAAATGCTTGGTTGAATGTATTATTTTCATCATCTAGATGATATAGACTTTTTAAATTTATGTCATTTCGCTAAAACTGCTTTCTTTCACTTTCAATTTCAGAAGTGTGTTGTTAAATGCTACTTAGCTTATTATTTAAAATTGTCCCTGTTGCCTATGAGGCTATATATTTTAATATACTTTAGTGAAAGAGTTGACAAATTTATATTTTATAGAGCGCCGTATGTAACAGTCAATAAATCCAAGAAGTGAACAATAATTGTAAATTAATTTAATTCTAAATAATAATCTAACAAATAACAATAATTTATAAGGTTTAATAAAAAATACAAATTTTGAACAAGAAACACTGAGATAGCAAAAAATTGTTTTGAATTGTAAGTCTTCTTTCAAATATATTTATTTTTAGTTTAAATAACTGATTTCTGTTAAAAATAATCCACATAGGCTTAACTTGTTTTGAAATTGTAAAGCTTATTTAAAATCTATTGCCTTTAAAAACTGATAGCCTGAGGTACAATTGTGCAGAAAATTTAAATCTTTTGTTGAATCTAATGATTTTTTTACTACAAATACTGATTTTCGCTTTAAAACGCGCGTATTGCTTACAGCTGTCAAAACTGTATGAATCTTCTTTGAAATCCAATTCTTTAGAATTGAAAATACTTATATTTTTTATAGAAAACACTAACATCATTTAAAATGGTTAAAAAATTCTCAAGCTTTTTCAAATTATAATGATTTTTTGTTGATAAAAATACTATATTTTCGATTAAAGACGCAAACGTTACCTAAAGTTGTTAAAAATGTTTTAATCTTTTTTAAAATCTAATGAGTTTCCAATTAAAAATGTCAGATTTCGTTAAAAGTTATTGGACTCAAATCTAATTATTTTTGTTTGCAAATACTAATAATTTTTGAAGAAATACTCTAATATTACACAACAGAATATTGTTCAGAATTGTAAATCTTCGAAATCAAATCATTTTTTTTTAACCGATTTCTTGTGAAAAGCTTTAATATAACCTGACTGATCAAAAGTTGCAAATCTTGTTCGGACCGTAATGTTTTTTAAAATCAAAATACAAATTTATTTATTTTATGTATAAGACACTAATGTAACCTAGAATTGTTAAAAAATTATGAAACATTAAAATCTACTAATTTTTGTATAAAAATGTAAATTTCCTGTAAAAGAAGCTAATAAAAATGAACAAAGTGAATGGTTAAGAAATTGTATTCTTTGAATTCTAATAATTTGTTATGAACAGCCACAACCAAATATTTGAAAATGCTATGTGTTCTTTACAATTTCATGCCTTTACATTAAAAGTCTTTATAAGAATACTAAGTTACAGCGAGAGGCACTAACATAAATCTCAAATAATATTTTTAACCATTTTTAGATAATTCGAAAGTTTTAATTTATCCGCACAAAAGTAATAAAAAGAACAAGTGTTTTTTAATTCAAGTAAGTTTTTTTATAATTTTTCCTATTAAAAGGGATTATTCGTAGACTTGTTTCTCAAAATTTCAAAATTGAAATATAAAGCAACTTCAGATATTTCTAACAACAATGATTTTAAAAAATTTAAGACATATAATTATAGAATTGATTTTATGATAAGTGTATGACTTCTTAAAGAGCAGAGTGTTTTGATAACAACACAGAAAAACGAAATTTGAGCTTTACAACGATTTGTGAAAAAGAAATTTACTTTTATTTTTTTCTTTGAATATCAAATATCAAATATCAAATTATTAGAAATTAACTTGTCATTATATAAAATTGGATGACATATTAAAATAAAAGAAAGCCAGGATGCTTATTCAGGTCACCATGGGATAGAGCTTTATATCCTTTTTCCAACGAGGTGCTTTCTGTTTATAAGTATAAAAAATTAAAATGCAACTCTAAAAATGGAATTCATCTGAAAGTCTTTAAAATTCTTGTATTTATTTTCCATAAATTATTCTGCTTTGTTAAAACGTAGATTTTTTGCATATCTTGTGTTTGAGGAAAAAATATTGTATGGAAATATTTTCGTTTGAAATACAAATAACCGCTAAATAATAATTACTTGTGTGCCTGTCTATTGCTAAGTTATTTCTATATTCAATTATAAATTAAGCTTGAAATTTTTGTCGATAATAGCCTCACTTATTGAATGTATCTTAATTTTTGCATTTAATCGGTCAGAATATTCAAACTGATGGAAAAAAAGTAACTGAAATTCCTCGAAAGCGGGAAATAACTTTTCCAATCAATGGAACGTTGATTAAACCGGTAAAAGGACTCGAGCTATTACTTTTGAGCATGAATGTCCCGTGAATCGAAAAACTATGTCGCAAATTGTAAACAGCGAATCGCAAGTCGAATGATTAAATTTACACATTGATGCTCTGTCCATAAATTTCTAGCAAGAACAATGATCGGTCTTCTATAATTGCATATCATTTTTTAATTATTCTACGACATCTACAGAAAAAGTACAGAAAACTTATTCATATCACTGATTTTTCCTAAAATGTATCACATTTTTATCAATATGTTAACGTTTTTAAAAAAAGTTTGTATAACCTAATTAGTATTCAATGCCTAATTATAAACAGGAGCCGTTTGAAAAATACGTTGCATATTTAGGGGAAAGGAATAACAGGTATGGAGGGAGGCATTAATGCAGAATATGACATTATAGACAGAAAATATAAATATAATTAACAATTTTTTTAAATGTTTTGAAAATCAAAAATTATTGATTTTATTTTACAAGTAAAGCATTTAAATACATATATAATCTTTTTTTTACCATATTCTCTTCTTTTCCCCTTTCTTAACGGCTTATTTTTTCCCCCCTGTTTTCAAGAAACTTTCACTTTTTCTTGGGTTTTCGCTTAAATGCAAACAGAATCATTACAACATAATATGAATATCCAAATGTTTGTCGATGAAAGTAAATTCTTTTCAATTAAAAATTCTACATTTATATTTTCTCAATACCCGCGCCGGTACTTGCGACTTATCTGCTCGCTTAGAAGAAACGAAGTTAGTGTCTTCTCTATTGCTGACGTCACAGCGAACTAATGTGGTATTTAGTTTTTTAAGAAACTAAGTAAAAAAAAAGAAAACCGTTAAGAACACTGTTGACAATTCAATTTCGCTCACAATCCATCAGATTTTTTCGAGTCTTAAATTGCGACAAAAAAATTTATTACACTAAGAAAAATGTACGAAAGTGGCAGCGACGACGGATACACGACTCCTCCCGATATTTTCGCCGAGGCAGAAAGTGCAATAAACCACTTAATCCAACCAAAATCTTGAGAAAAGTATATGACGGCTCGCAATGCTTTTATTATGTGAAAAGAAGCAAAAAACCTCAAGTCTTTTTCGGAGACAACTTTTATGGAATATTTTAGAAAAGAATCAAAAATCTTAAAACCATCGAGTCTTCAGGCGACTTACTCCATGTTAAAGTGTACCATGAACATGTACGAAAAAGTTCATTGAAGGAGTTGCAGGATGTTTCATGTATATGTTCCCATCCCCGCAAAAAGAAGAGGCAATTTGCTTCATTATATGACCTATTTTCTCAAATCAGTTATGTAATTATTTTTCTAAAAATTTCTTTAAAGATGATATAACTGAATTTTCGCATTATTCAAGAATTTCGATCATGTAAGAATAAAATTTCATAAAATTAAAAAAAAATGAGTTCAAATTCAAAATTTATTGCATTGATGATTATGATTAACAAACACGAAAAATGAGCTTCGTTACTTTGTAGAATTTTTTCGATGTAAAACAGGAGATGAAGATTAATGTTTTAATAAAAATTTTAATATTCCATTTTTTTATGAAAATTGATCGTTTTTAGTTGAAAATTCAACTGCACAGATAAAACGAGGGGGGGGGGGTACAAAACGTTGCAAGTAACTGGGGCCTGTGACCCCAAAAATTTACTTCAGCTTTGAGTAATCAGCTATTTCCCTGCTTGAATAATTACCGGCAACATTTTGTACTCCAAGTCTTTTCTGTGTACTTGGCTAAAAGTTGAACCACTTTTTCAACAATTAATTTTTTCAGTCAAACATTTACCTTTTTTGTTTAAAATTTAACTATTTGGTTGAAAATGCAATATATTTCGACTTAAAATCATAAGTGTTTCCCATTTAATTTAATGCGGTGCCTATGCAATGATTTCATTTAAAATAACTCATTCTACTATTATTTCTCTATTTTCAAAAAGAAGAGATCTTATGGAGCTTATTAAAATATTATGTTTGTACATTTTGTGTTTTTTTCAGACGTTTCTCAAGAGGAAAAAAAAAGTTTTTTCTTGAAAGGGGTGCTTGTGGCAATGTCGGTATTTGTGAAATTACCCTGTGAGATTCCAGCTTTGTGTGATGCTCTCTGTGATGAACAACGGCAGGTGTGGAAAAAGCTTTCAAAATATAGAGACGTAGTTTTCTATGATGTCTGCTAAATTAAGCCTAAATTTAGCTAAATTTTCGCCTTTTCTCCTGCTTATAAAAATAAGGTTCCTCTTACGATGCAAGCATACACAGAATGCATAGTGGATTGCGGCATGCCTAATTTGGTCAAAGCAATATTACAATTGGTTTAAAATATTTTTTTTCTTCACATTTTTGATAATTTTAAACAATTTTAATTTGAAGTAAAAAAAAATTCGCGCAACTAGCTCAAAAAAACAATAATAAGTAATAAATTATAAGAAAATGAAATTCAATTCCCGGACAATTTACGGATTTTCTTTAATTCTCGCACAGTAGACACCCTGTTTTTAAAAAGGCCATGAATATTGTAATTTTCCACAGGAACTTTTTTCAATTCAAGTAATTTCAGCTCGGATCCTATACAGTTTCTCCTATGGTTTCTCATGTCCATTTTTTTATTAACTGATTCTTTTTAAATTTGCAGAATATAAAAATGTTAAATTTCATATATATATATATATATATATATACTACATATAAGAAACTATGTGGAAAAATATATGGAAAACTATATAGTAAATTATATAGGAAACTATCTAGTAATTTCAGCCCGCATACTAAATAATTTCCAATATAGTTTCCGATACTACTTTCTATGTCGTTTCCTACATACTTTCCCATGTCTATTTTTTAAAATATAATTATTGTTTTTAAAATTGTGAAGTGTTACAATTTTGAATGCTGACGTTTAGTATTAAGTGGTGGGAAAAGGCATATTATAAATTATAATTTATAATATGTCCTTTCCATTTGTGATACTTACCAACTTCTTCCAAACCTTGACATTCAAAATTTTTAAATTTTAAAATTCTGAAAACTATAATTAAATGCAAATTTTTTACAATTATAAAATCAATTATTGACCACAACAAAAAATTGGACGTGGGAAACTATATATGAAACCATATTGGAAACCGTATAGGAAACCATATGGGAAACTATATGTGATCTGGGTTAAAATTTTACTACATAGTTCCCCATATGGTTTCCTATATAGTTTCCTGTATAGTTTCACATATAGTTTTCTGTGTAGTTTCTTCTATAGCTTCCTGCATAGTTTTCTACATGAGATTGCTCAATAGTATCTATTAATAATAACTGTTTGGTTGAAACATAATATTTTTTGGTTAAAGATTCAACTATTTTCTTAAAAATGCGTCCTTTTGGGTTAAATGCAACTGTCTTTGTTTCAAAATTACATCTTTGTTTATTTGAAGATTTAAGTACTTAATTGAAAGTTGAACTTTATTGTTAAGAGCTTATTATTTTGTTAAAGATTTACTATTTCAGTTAGAAATTGAAATATTTTGTTAGAAATTTAAATAACTTGTTAAAATTTTAAATAATTTATTCTTTGTGTTCAAGAATTGGACCGATTGATTAAAAATTCAACTAACTGGGTTCAAAAATTATCTTCTTTTGTTGACAATTCATCTTTTCTGGTAGAAAATCAAATTTCATGTTTAAAATTCAATTATTTTGTTAAAAATGCAATATACTCCAACTTTTTTTTTAAATTTCGTTTCGTTTTGAATGAAAAGTGGTACCTATATATTAGTTTTATTTACAAGATATTATTCCCTTATTATTATTCTCTTTTCGTAAAAAAAACACATTACTTTTCCTGTTTTAAGAGTATTTTTGGCTATAGAGGCTATTAAAATATTATGTATGTATGTTTTGTGATTTATTTTATTTTAAGTGTTCACCGAAAGAAATCAAAGAAAAAAATTGAATTTAAAGAAGGTAAGGGGCAGTGTATAAATTTCTGACGCCACCCCGTGGGGTTCCAGCGTTGTGTGATACTCTGTGAAGAAAGGCAAGGATGGAAAAAGTTTTCAAAATATCCAGTTGTAGTTTTAAAAAGCTCCAAATATTTTATTATTTACTAGCGACTTTTTTGAAATTTATAGTGTCAGGCGTGTAAGTGATCTAATATCTTACATAAAAATTTTAATGAACTTTGTAAAAGAATTGTTAAAAATTTTTTAAACAGTAAAAATCAGCTTTAGCATAAGTACTTTAATGTGGTATTTATAATATTTTTATTTGAAGTTGCGGGATTCAAATTTACCCGCCGACTGAGAATCCTCCAGGATCTAGCGCATGCGCCTTTATATATACTGCTACTGTCTTGCACCAGTCAATATTATATACATTTCAGAAAAACAACAATCTTTACTTTTCAAAGGGGACTAAAATTATAATTTGATTTTCAAAACACGAAATGAAAAAATTGAAAAATGTTTGCTTCATGTTTTCCTTTTTATTTTAAAGAAAAAACGTAGCCTTATTCTTCTTCTGTTTCATTAGGCAAAGGACCGTTTTCAATCTAAGAGCGTACGCAGCACTATAATGTTATGATCTAGAAAATTTATCAGCACTTTGTGAAAAATAAATTTTTCTGGAATTTAAAAATATAATATCTATTATCACACCTAATGCTATGAATAGGGATGATTAATTTATTTCATCATGTGAAACGTATAAATGTTTGGCATACAAACTTCTAGGAATAAGTTGAATTGTGACTCTTGCGTGAATTTTTGTTTTTCGTTTCGTAAAGCAACATAACATTCCTGAGATACAATTTTTTATTTTCTAAAGAAAAAAAAATACATAAACTTGAATATAAAATTACATAAAACCACATGAAAAATGGTGAATGCACAAAAATTCATAAGAGAAAACATAACAGGAAACTATCCATTGTTTAATTTATCTCAATTTGAGAAAAAATGCAATTAAAGGTAATATTCAATATAGTTTTCTCCATAATTTCGCAGCGATAAGAATAGCTTCAACTTTCAAATAAGCCACAAAACTTTCTCGTATACTTGCATAAAATCGCATCGAAAAAAGTAAAAAAAATAATTTTGTTGGCCCGAACTAAACATTTTTTCCGTGTATACTTTTTTTAAATTATCACTTTTAAAAAAGTGAACAAAAATGTGATATCTGATGAGACTTTCTCTCTACTTCTCTGTCCATCAGGACCGCTTAATCTTTCAAATAAACCATACAACCTCTCTGTAATCCTACCAAAAGGGCCAGAATTTTTAAACAGGAAACTACATTTTTAATCTATCACATTTTTGAAAAAAATTACCTAAAAAAATTTCCGATTATGACTATTGCCTTAAAAGTACAAGAGGTAGATTTTTGGCATTTCTGAATTTTACTTTGGGGATGGACACATAATCTGTAGTTTTCTGAGAGTTACTTTTGTGAATATATTTGATTTGCAAACTTATTTGCTGCTTCACCTAGAAAAACTTTTTACCTGTTTCTTTAAAAGTACTCGGGATGGGTTTTTAAGATTTCTGAATATTATTTTGGGGTTGGGTACATATTTTGTAGTTTTCTAAGTATCGCTTTTGTGACTATTCTTAATGAAAAAATTTATTTGCTGTTTTACATGAAGAAACTTCGGGATTATTACGTTAAGAGTACTAGAAGTAAGTTTTTGGTATTTTTCAATATTATTTTAGGGTTAAGTAGACAGGTTGTAGTGTTCTGAGGATCACTTTTGTGACCATTTTGAATAAAAAAAATTAAAATCTGTTTTGCATCGAGAATCTTTTTTAACTGTTTTGTTAAAAGTACTAGAAATGGATTTTGGGGATTTTGGAATATTTTTATCGAGTAAGTAACATAACCTGAAGTTTGTTGAAGGTGACTTTAGTAATTACGTTTAATTAAAACATGTATTGCTATCTTACATGGAGAATCTTTGGGACAGTTTCATTAAAAGTTTTAGGGGTAGTTTTTTGGAGGTTGTCTTATGAGTTAAATTAATTATCTCTTGTATTATTTTGTTCCATAATGTATAATTATTAATACAAGTAGCCGATTTTCAAATGTTGATGTTATATTTGTATTCTCTGACATCAAAAGCCTTGTAAAACCGACTTTCACTCAAAGCGAAGTACAAACATATGCAGAAATAAAAATGGAAAAATTCTAGTTTCAAAGGAAGAATACAAAATTTAGATTTGCTTCTAGATGGGCAAAAGAGAGGCTACATACGAAAATATTAGAAGTACAAAAAGTACACACGACGTACACATAAAAATATTGTATGTACAAACGGTACAAAAGATGTACAAACGGTAGCAGAAAAAATCAAATTTCGTGGGGATACTATGAAATATTGATTTTCCCTTAGCTGGGTAACCAAGAGGATACAAACAAAAGTATTGAATGTACAAACAGTGAAAACGACGTACAGCCGTTAGCAAAAAAAAAAAACTGAAGTATTCAAATTTCAGGGGGACGACATGAAATTTTGATTTGCTCGCTGCTCGGCAACCAAGAGGGTACAAACAAAAATGTTGTGTGTAAAAAAAGTACATATGATGCAGAAAGAAAAATTGAAAAATTTTAATTCAGGAGGGATAATATAAAACTTCTATTTTCTCCTAGATGAGTTACCGAAATGGCACAGACGAAAAAATTGGATGTACAAGCAGTACACACGGCGTACAATCATAAGCAGAAAGAAAATAAAAATTTGAATTTTGAGAAGACGATATAAAATTTTAAGGGAATGATATAAAATTTTGCTTTGCCCTTAGCTGGACAACCAAGAGGTCATCCACAAAAATATTGTCTGAACAAAAAGTAAAAACGACGTACAAACTATAGAAAAAAGAAAAATTAAAAAATTTTAATTCCGGGGAGATAACCGGAGATATTATTTTGTTCCTAGCTAGGCAACCAAAAAAAAAAAACGAAAATATTGAATACGCAAACAGTAAAAAGGACATGAAAAGTTCTCTGAAAGAAAAATGGGAAGATTCAAATTTTAGGGGGATAATATAAAATTTTGATTTGCCCTCTAGCTGGGCAACTGAGAGGGCACACACAATTCTAAATGCACAAATAGCACGAACAACGTACAAACGTTAGCAAAAAGAAGAATTTAAATTTCGGGGAGATGGCACATTTTGATAAGCCCCCAGCTGTGAAACCAAAAGGGTACACACGAAAATAATGTATATGTAAACAGTACAGTCGACGTACAAACATTCGCAAAAAGAAAAACTAAACAAAAGAAAATTTTGGATGGACAAACAGTACAAACAACGTGCAAACGTTGGCAAAAAAAAAAAATTTGAATGCCGGGGGGATAGCACTAAATTTGGATTAGCCTCTAGCTGGAGAACAAAGAGGGTACAAACAAAAATATTTGCAAATAAAGGCAGTAAAGATAGGAAGGGTAACTTGTGAGTTTACGACAGTAAACATTAAGAATGGGATAGAAAGAATAAAAAAAAGGGTGGATGGGGAAGAGAGAGCGCCTTTACAGGGACGTCGGAGAGCTTAAAAAAAATCGAAGGACAAAACAATAAATAATGAGGGGGAGATTCTAAAGGACTAGATGAAGAATAGAGGCTGAGCGGTGGCAAATGGCATAGTAAACGGGGACAAAGAGGAAAAATATACATATGTAAGTAAGGTAGAGGTATCGGTGATAGACTATGTAGTCATGAATATGCAAGGGTGGGAGGAAGCGCAGAGATTTGCAGTGAAAGAGAGGGTAGAATCAGACCATCATTCATTAGGGTTGTGGATAAGGGAGGAGAGTTGCAGTAGGCAAGGTGACGAAGAAGTTTTGACGGGGGAGAGGGTGAGCTGGACAAGGAAGACGATAAAAATATATCAGGTTCAGTAAGGGATAGTTCGCTTTGAAAGGAAGTCAATAGAGGAGATATAGGAGGATTCAAAAGAGAATGTAAAAGGGTGTGTAAAAAGAAGACAGGAATGGTGAAGCCGTAGTGAGGTAGGAAATGTAAAAAAATAAAAAAGAAGGTAAAGAGGAACTACAAGAAGTAGAAATAGGGAACTACGAAAAGTGCTTAGTACGTAGAAATAAGAAAGGGGCTTAGATTGATGTGTAAGAAGAAAGAGAAGGAAAAGGGGAAAGATCTGGTAGAGAAGTTGGGAATTCCTAAGATAGATGGGAATGTGTAGAAGATAATAAATAGGTTTAGAAAGGGTAGAGTAGAGATAAGCTAAAAGATAGGGAGTAAAGAGTGGATGGACTTTTTTGAAGAATCATTTCAGGGTTCAAAATCAAAAAAGAGAGATAATGGGCGTAGAAAAACAAGTTAGGCAGAGATGAAAGAGGTGAATGACAAGGAGATAGATAAACAGATAAGAAAGGTAAGAAGGTCGACGGCAGCAGGACTGGATGGAGTGAAGAACAAAGCTTGGCTGTTGAGTGAACAAGAAGTTAGCGAGAGGTTGAAGGAGGTAGTAAAAAAAAAAGA
>JAUELO010000071.1:3670819-3680985 GCA_032357855.1 Amphibolips quercusostensackenii | reverse complement strand
ACACAGTTTCTGTTAAATGTCCAAGTTTTAAGACCCTCTGAACCTGGAAAGCAGTTTTTCACGAATGTGTCTGTCTGTATGCCTGTCAGTGAACACAATAAATTTTAAAAGAATAAATTTAGAAGATTACCTTTAGGTAAACTCGTTGTCTTTCGCAAAGTAAATGTAAAATTCGTTACCCAGCTATTTCGGATAGATAAGAGAAATGTAGAGCATTTTCAAAATTTTTAAGACCATTTTTTTTAAATTTAAAAATTCTATGCACGGCTTTCTGTAATACTTGGAAACTCAAGAAATTTATATGCATAACTTTTTTGGATAAAGAGAAATTTATCAGAGTTATAGCTTTTTCAAAATTCAAGAAAAAAAACGAAAATCAAAATCTTGAGCCAAACAACGCACGCTATAAAAAATTTAAAAAAATTAAAAACGCTTATTTCTAAAATCCCTACAAGATAATCATAACAAACTTTCAAATTTTTTTGTTGAATCGGAAATTTAAGTTTCGATCGCACAAAATATAATGAAAAAAAATATAAAATTTAATTTTGTGGTCAAAGTATGCGAGATACAAAAAAGATTGTGAAACAAAAATTGTGCATCTAAAAAAGACGTACAAATTTTTTACGTATCACTTTTTTGAAAAACGACGCAAAGTACAAGAAAAAATTAATCGACAAAAGTTGTTTACCCAAAAAAGATCTGAAATTTTTTTATTATTTTTTTTTTTTTTTGATGAAACGCGTAAGTTTTGTTTTAATTGTGAAAAACAAAATTAAAAATAAACAAATTAAACTTTTGGACAAACGACGCAAGCTACTGCTACGACCTAAAAGGAACAAACTTACCTGGCCAATTTAACAATTAAATTAGAATACAATTGTTTACAGAATATTTACGTTTATTGAATTTAAAAAATTACAAATTCAAAGAGAGATAGCTAATTTAAATTCACAAAAAGGATTATGTTGTTTGTTTGCTTCAATTTTACTTTGTTAGATTTTCTTTTAAATTCAATATTCACTGGAGACTCTCAGGTTACTGAAACTCCTTATGCAGATCTTCACCTTTATATAAAGGAAGATCTTAATGTTGAATTTTTAATAAGAACAAAATATTATGCGTTTTTAACTTATTGATTGAAACTCACCGGTTTCATGATCCAGTTTTTGCACTTTTGACTACTTTTGAAATGGGCTAGTAGCACTATTCGGAATTTCCTCGTTTATTTGAAATATTTCCTTGTAAAACAAGTTTTTCCAAGTCGTTTATAGTTTCCTGATGTTGCCTGGGAAAGATACTAATGTTGGCACAGTTGTTTATTAGTTAACAGGTGACGTGGATTGCCTTCCTGGTGATTCACCTGTATTGATGGTTGACAATGAGGAATGTCCAAGGAGTTTATTACTGGTTAGGTAGGCTCAGCTCTTGTGCTGGTACTAGGGGGCAATGATGGTTGACGATGGAATTGTCAAAAGGATCTTAGTGGGTGGAGTTTTACTTTCTTTCAAAAGAAATTGAAATTATAATCGATTTTAATTTGATTGAATTTTCGAAGCCCAACACTGATTTTACTTTTATTTCTGAAATTTTTTTCCGACAACTTGGAAATAGTTCCTAAATAACCGAAATCTACCTGGTATTTTTGGAAAGAATAGTCCATTTCCTTTTTCAACTCCTTCAACTTTTCGGGACGTCTAGACACAGCCTTTTTTATAATATGAAGTGATTTACAAAAAAAACAGTTATTTTTTTAAACGTTATTAGTTTTATATTTCAGTTTAATAATTTCATTTCTTGCTTTACTCAGTAACAGTAACAGTGTACTCAAAGAAGAAAAAGCAGAAAAAATAGAAAAGGCAAGATCAGTAAATAAAAACAGATCAGCAAAATTCATAATTTCATCAATTTTGTCACTCAAAATCTAAAAGATCTAATATTTCTAGGTTCGTTAAACTAATATTTTATACATCTATAATGTAAGAAATATTCTAGGATTTACAAAGTTAAAAAGTTAAAAAAGTAATAGATAATGTCACAACATTTTTGAAACTACGCAGTTACGAAAAAAGTTTTGTAGTTTTCTGTTACATTTAGCAGCACGAAAGTTTCGTTACTTGTAACGTAAAATTTTTTGTTACAACTTTTAATATTTTCAGATGCAATGTAGCAGAAAGTTTCGTCATTGTAACTAAAAATAACGAAATTTGCAACTGTCTTTGCCTAAAATTATTTAAAATTTACGAATCTCATAAATTATTTGTGCTAAGTCCATAATAATTTTCTGAAGACTGTAATCGGGATGACATGATTTTGCCGGAAAAGTAGAATCCCTTATGTTAAAAAATACCGAAATTATTCAATTCCCGAAATTACATAATTAAAGAAAATAAAAAAATTTTCTAAGTAAGTGAATTCTCAGAATAAGCAAATTCCAAATTACTGAAAAAATAATATTTTATATTTTTATCGGTAAAAATAATGTTTTATTTTACAGGTATCAGTGCATAGTTTAAAATTTTAAAGGGCTCGCTTGAATTGAAATCTCTGCAGTATGCACGATTTTAAATGAAATATTATTCTAAGAAATAAAAATATTAAATTTAAATATCTATTCTTTTGAAGTTCGAACTCTTCGGTAATTCTAATTTTGGTAACCTTTTTTTCCCTGAAATATGTCATAAAAATATGTTAATTAAAATGATTTAAATCATGCTATTATGAAAAAACGTCTGTTCTCTAAGTGCATGAATTTTGAATTATGTTAATAAAAAACGTTTTTTTGTTCAAGACATATTTTTTAATTATATAAATGACTATAACTTCCTCACTCTTTGATACAGTGTAGTAATATTGTAGTTCAATCGACATGTTTAGAATTAAGAAATTTATTCCCTTTTTGCAACAATTTTTAGTTACCTAATAAAGAAAGTTCAAGTATGAAAAACCAAATTTTTAAATATTATAAATGTCTATAAATTTCTTCTTCTTCAATATACTGTGTTGATATCAACAAAAAAATATAAATAAAACTGTTTTATAAAATCCATTCTGTTAAAACCAAAATGTTTTGAGATTTTTTATGTGAAATGAAGTTTAAAAATACTCTTAACTTGCTCTTTGTTCTTATAAGTTTGTTCTCAAAATTTTGATGAAATGTGCTAATATTATAGGTCAATTAATTCGCCTTAAATCAACAAATATTTTCTATTCTTGAACAAACTTTGAATTAGGTGAATGATTTGACCATAACTTCCTTACTCTTTGATAAAATGTGTTTATATTGTAAAATTTCTAATAGAGATTCGAACTTACAGCAAAGATTATTTCTTATTCAGGTAAGATGAGCAAACAATTATGAACATTCATGGATACTCTTTTCAACCTGCGGTACATTACAGTCTCCAACTCAAACTCAAGCCTAAACTAAACTTCGATAATATAGATGCTACAATTTTATAGGTAAATTCATTCGTTTGAAATTAGGAAATATCTTATGTTCTTGTTTTAACTATGAATTTTGTCAATAATAAATGTTTAACTATAAAAAATCCATTTGTAAAATATTATGCAGTGCTGAAAAAGAAGTAAAAATCATGTTTATAAATCCTTCTGTCAGTCTTGAGATACACCAGAGCCTTCGTTGAGGAACCCCCGGTTCAGTAGTTCTTTGAGCTGCTTATCTTCCGAATTTCTCATCTCGCGGGGTCAAGGAAAGTTTGTAAATAATGCGCTGCCACCAGTAGCGGAGCGATAAAAGCGGGCAGTGCTCTCAGTTGATAATTCGATCAGCTTTTAGCATACACGTCAGTTTGTTTTCAGTGTTTAGCAAGGTGTCTCGATTTCGGTTGGGTGATGAATTGTTAAAATGCCAAAGCAAAGTATATAACGGAAAGTAGATAACCGAAAGTTGATAACCAAACGTACAGTGTATAGTATTTCGCAAAATAAAGTGTACATAAGCATTTCATCAGTGTTTGACTAAATGTTGTTACAAATTAAAGAATTTAAACAAGAATTTTATATTAATAACCTGCAAGCTGTTTTTATTACACACTATTATTAATTCCTAATCGAAAAAGTTGCATAGAACTTTTTGTTCATTTAATAAATCCACGAAGTTTATCACTAAAAGAAAAGTAATTTTATTGAATGAAAATTTTACTATTTTATTATTGCGTTGATAGATCATGTGTTCCGACAAAAAATCAACTACTTATTGAAAAATTGAAGTACTTTATCAGAAATTCATTTCTTTGTAAGTTAAAAAAAAAAAATTTTTGTAACCTAAACAATCAACAAAATCTTCAATAATCCTCCTTTGTAGAAAATTCATCTTCACTTTGCTTGAGAAAAATCCAACAGAAATAGTTCATACAGCCCTGACTATTTACGTTTGATTACCCTGATTTAGGATCAAGGCTATTTGCTGGCAACCCCCGAAACTATTCTTCAACAAAAGCTCTGGTGTATTTATGTTGCACATAAGCCTTTTTCACATCCAGAAAATTGTTTAGAAGATTGTATTAGACATTTTTTTACTGAGAAATGTTTGATTAAATAAATTACATTTTTTTGAAAATGTCACCATCACAAAGCTTTCTCTATGAGGAAACAACAAAATTAATATTTTGAGAAATTGAGTTTATATTATGAAAATTAACTTTTTCACTATGAAGGCATAGTTTAGTGAGCACGAAACTTACAATATATCTCTCTCATATCAATATAAATCTTAGAAAGATTGAGAAAAGAATGAAAGGAGAACTTTTTTAAAAAACTCAGTTTTTAGTTTTTTTTTTAGTGTACGTAATTTTGATAATTTTAAAAACAACTTTTTTAAGAATGTTTCCTTTTGATTTTTCATAATTCACCTCAATATACAAGCAGCCCTAAATTCATGAAAGCATTTTTTTTGTGAAAAACAAAAACTGCGCATATTTAGTCTTGAAAAACAAAATATTTCAGCTCCAAACAATTCCGTGATAATATCAGAGTCAGACGTCCAGATATTGGGTGTAATCGCCCCACTATTAAAATTAATTTGTTCTTTTATAAAAACGAATAGTTATAGTCCTATTCATGAGATTTCCTTAGCAAAATTGTCTTCTCCTATGATGATAAAAAAGCCAAAAATATCCTTGGGTACAATTTATTCAAAATATTTATATATTTTGTCGATAACTTGTCACCTGATGACTGAAAAAGCATGAATTCTAATACAATTAATCATATATTAGTAATATGCTTTTCTTTTACTTGTGTTAATGTAAGATTTTTCGGCACAAGGCGCATTTCTTATAGGTTCGGCATGCTCTATTAACAACAAATTCTTTTTAATATAAATTAATATCCTGAACATTGATGAGGAAGAGAATGCTGTATATTATATTATACTTATTAAAAAGCAAAATATCAAACAGTTGTTCAGATATAGAAAAGCATTCGTAAGAAAAGCAAAAATTACTTTTTAATAGCAAAAGAGTATATAGTAGCCATGAGACCATCTTTTTAATTCATGAGCATCTATATTGGATCTTCCAGTTTAAAATTTCAAATTTTAAGCTTAGGGTCGAAATCAGCAACCCAAAAGAATCTAAGAAGTCATTTCTAAGCCCGAGGAGAGTTTTTTTTAATGTTTGGGCCGCCATTTTCAATTTTTTAATTTTCACTCCTGATTCATAATCAGAGAACCACAAAACCTTTGAGGAGCTGCTTTAAAGCCACGGGACTAATTTTCCATTTTTTGGCCCACTTTTTGAGCATTGGAATTTTAACTACAAATTTGTACTCAGCTTCCCAAATAACACCTTAGATGTTATTTTTCTTTGATTAAATATTGCTCATTAGTCACTGTTACATTTTGTGTGGAAAAAGGCTGTATTGTTTCACTCTCTTTATTTACAAAATCCATTCCGTTATAAGCAAATTATTTTTAAGGTTTCCTAATGTCAAATGAGGTTTCACAATACTTTTAAATTGCTTTCCATTCTTGTAGTTTGTTAAAAATTAGTCGCAAAATATTTTAAAACTAGGTCAAAACATGAAAATTAAAAAGTGATGGAATACCATGCTAAATACAGTAACCATAACAAAAAAAATTGCTTATCTGCACACTTTAAACCGTTTTTGATAATATGGGGCATTTTGATACTCTAAGACTTTCTATCTTACACTAAACTCAACAAAGGCTTTAGTTAATTCCACTACCGAAGAAAGTCGACGCAAATTGTGGCTAGGGACCCAAGGCAAAAAGAACCGCTAAAAGGCACATAAACGTAGCCGTAATCTCTGTTAGTGTGTCATAGTACACCGCATTATAAATCTAGGGTTAAGAACGATGCGAATCACTCTAAGGTACATTATTCTGTTAATGAGATTTTGATGTGATATTAGATTTGTATTAATGTGACACATGTAGAGAAATGATTGACAGTGCTTGGAAAATGTGAAAAGAAGAGAATTCCACTAAGGAAATAAATAAGAGTCACGAGGACTTAGAAAGGGAAGGGGGGTGAAATAAAATTTCTGTCGGTTGGCTCAAATAAACAGCCGCAATTTTCCACCAGAATGACGGTAACACGCAGCCTGTGTCTGCACTCTGGACTACCTTGGCCCAACTTCTCGGCTTCTCGGGAATTCCCCGGAATTTCTTCCGCGATTTACATCCAGAGGTAAACCGCTTTCGCGTATAACCTGACACGCGGTATTACTTTCCGCACGAATGGTTGGCTACATGTGGTGAGTCGGTCGCGTGTGTTTAAGCACGCTGAAAGGTGTATGTGCGCGTGCCGAGACGTTATATAACTTCAGCTCATTCACATACAAACCGATAAGTTATGGTGTTTTGAGTACGTGCACTTGGGATGTCGCAAAAGTTCTAAGATGGTAAATCAGATCACTTGTGTACTTGAATACGCGTCACAAGCACTCTATCTCACTTTGTAAGACTTGAAAGGCAATCAAGTAGATGAGAAGTAGAAATTTCCCGACCATAAGAAAGTTATTTGTTGACTACCCAAGTAACACCGTATCTGACAATCACGTTATAATCAGGGAAGAAATCTGATGCAGGCTATCATAAGTTACATTTACCCTACATCACAGGAAACAAGTTCTTGTTTGCTAATGTTTCGTCGCCTAAGGATTAAAAAATTTTCGAAAATTCTAGGAGCTACACTATTTTGAAATTTCTGGCCGACTTTTCATTAAGGACGAGTCTGAACATCCGGACAGTCTATACGTTTATAGATGTTTACAACACAGTTGAGTCTAAACGTACGGACCTGTCAAAACCCCAGGGAGAGTTGGAAAAGGGAAGAGGGCGTGGCTTATGTCAGGACGTATACACTATCTTTCATTAAATTGTAATATTTCAGAGACTTGTTTTAGATTCTGATAAAACTTATAGCTATTTGGTGAAACAAAATACTGTTTTATATGGAATTTCACTAAAAAAAATTTTAAAAAAATTGATAAGAATATTAATGGAATACGCTATATTTTATTTATTCGCTTGTTTACTATCATATTTCTAGCTTTTATCTTTCAGTAAAAAAAATTGATGGACACTTATCTTGTTCGCGAGTTATGAATATTTAAAGATTAGCAATCTAATCGAATGTTTGTACCACGCAGCAGCTAGGCAGTAGCATTAATTACACAATGCTAATGTGATTTTTAAGAATATTTAAGATTTTTTAGTAGCTTTAGATAGCGTGATTTGATCTAAAAGTCCTATTTTTAAACACAAAATGATGAAATAATTAATTTTACAACCAGATTAAAAAAAATTCATATTATCTGACCAAATTTAGGTTACGCGTGGCATTATTACATTGAAAATAAGAATTTGAAAAAAAGTCATTACAATTTGTCAAAGGCTTTAGAATGTTTTAACAATGTTGGATTTCGTTAGTCTTTCCTGTCGAAACTTAGTATTAAAAAAAAAATTATATTTTTTAAAAGATTTGTGAGCGATTTTGTATTTTGTTGTCTTTTTGTAACAGAAATCCTTACTTCTAATAAAACATCATATAGATAAACGAACATAACACATTTTCAAACGATTTTAAATCATGCTCGGTTATTTTAAACAAAAAAGTCAAAACAATTTTTTTGATTGCATTTTTGACAGAATACGCTATATATATATTTTTTTAAAAATAAAACAGGTTTTTCCATCTTTCATTTCAAAGAAAGTTAATGGCCACTTATCTGATTCGCAAGTTATGAATATTCAAAAAGCAGCAGTCCAGTTGCATTATGTAATGCCGATGTCTGCTGTCCGTCTAGCTGCTGGGCGGCACAAGTATTTGACTGGATTTGACTGGATTGCTGCTTTTTTCGTAAACATTTATAACTCGTGAGCCAGATGAGTGTCCATTAACTTTTTTCAAAAATAAAAACTAAGAAACAAAAAAAATTGTTTTTTTTTTTTTAATAAAAAAATAATATACAGCGGATTTTATCAAAAATATAATCAAAAAATTGTTTTAATTTTTGTTAGTCGAAATTTGCACCAATTTTTGTTCTTATCTATTTTACTTAAAATGGCATCTTGTTTAACAAAATACCTATAAATTTCATTAGAATCCGCGAAAAATTGCTAAAATATTCTTTAGCCACAAAACATAGGCTACAATGTACTACAAGTTCACGAAGTTTAATCGAAATCGATGAGATGGTTGCCAGGTTTGATATTCCAGACTTGGAAAGCGTCACCTATCAGTAATACGTTCTCTGATTATCAGGTCATATTTTTGTATACTGTATGTATATTTTAGTTTTACACCTAAAAAGTGAATATTTTTATTGCTGCAATTTAATTTTTCCAGTTGCGAATTTATATTGTAAAAATACCTGAGAAGAAATAAACATTACACTCTTATTTTATTAGGAACTTGCAATATTTAATTCTTTTTGTCGTATGCATGCTACTTTCTAATATTTTTCGACGTATAACTTCAACCAGAAGTTATAATGGTGACAATATACAACTTTGAGTTAAGAAATCATTCAAATTATCCAAGAGTTTTTGAGTTTTATTCAGAAGTTGTCTGTCAAATTGACCTTTTACGTGTTAAAGAGAGACAAATACTGAACGAGATGCCATAATTATGTAATACAAACTGGTAACCTTTTCGTTTTGAATCATGTTATTGTCAGGGGTTATGTTACCTGGGTAATGTCTCACTACTTATTACATTTTCTCAGAATTTTCAACAGTGAATGCTAGATAATTAATTTTTTTCCGTTCTTCAATCAAACTTATGTACAATGCTTTAATACAGATATCGGGTTTTTTGTTTGTTCTGATTTGTAATCTGATTCTCAAGATCAATTGCCTGTTTTAAATTTTCATGAGTAGGAACTGTCTACTGTTGATTCTCCTGCATGCTACATTAAAATCATAAAAGTCTTTATGCACAGTGAAATTTTAAGGCTGAGCTTTCTAAGATATTTCTTAAATTTTGTTCAACCAAAAATCATAAAATTTTGACGAAAACTTAGAATAAGTAAATCCAGAGAAATAATTTTTTAAGATGAAAAAGTAATTTTTGTCTATAATTATGTATATTATATATTATATTACATAAATATAATATAAAATATAGCACAATATAGAGAAAATTGCATTTTTTTACCTTGAAATTCAAAACTTTTTAGAACATTCTCTGTTGGTCCTAGGCAGTTGTTTTAAAATTTAACTATCTCTAATTTTGGAACTATTTTTTTTTTGCTTAAAAATTGTATTATTTTGTTGAAAATTTAATAATTTTTTTAACAGTAATTCTTTTTTGCTGCGGATTCCACGTTTGTGTTGGAAATTTGTCTCTTTCATTCAAAATTTAACTATTTGTTTGAAAGTTAACTTTTTAAAATTAAAATTCATATTTGTGGGTTGAAAATTCAACTGTTTTCTGGAAAATTCATCTTTTTGGTTTGGGAAGTTTAACAATTTCGTTTAAAATTTAACCATATAATTTTTATGTAAAAAAGTCAAATTAAATTTATTATATAAAAAAATTTTTTTAACCAAAACATCAACGATTACATTTACGTTCCTAATTCATATTTTTTGCTTGAAAACTCAACTACTTGGTTCAATGTTAAACTATTTGGGTAAAAATGTTTTATTTTCAGTAAAAACTTCAACTTTTTTT
>JAUELO010000071.1:3559667-3570669 GCA_032357855.1 Amphibolips quercusostensackenii | reverse complement strand
CTGAAACTGTTTAAATCATCCATTTGTTTATAATAATTGTTGATAAATTTAACAAATTATATCAGATAACAAAAATATATTAATGTTTATCACAGGCGATGAGATTCAAAGACTATTAGAAGACAATTCGCTTCGTTCGTGTCTAAAACTGTTCAACTCATGCATTTGTTTTAAATAATTGTTGATAAAGTTAATAAATGATATCGGACTTCACATGCGCATGATCATAATCCACCGCGTTGATCTGAACGAGCGTTTTCGATATATAAATATACTTCACAAAAACATAATCCATCGTACTGATATTTGTTGCAAACACTTGTTTATAAAAGATAACTTGACATGCAAAAAAATTCTTTCTTTTTCCACTGACCCTTGTGCATCAAACCTGAGGCCTGATGACACTTAAAACAATTTTCAGAAAAAATTAAAAATAACAATTTTTTAAATTAACATTTTTGCGCTATTTCCAGCTCCATAAAAATTTAAAAAAAGCAAAAATTTGAAAATCGGCTTTGACGGATTTCTTGAGAATTTGATGCTAAATTTTTTGAGAAAAAAAAATTGAATCAATAAAATACTGTGACCCACAGGGTATTTTAAACATCTTTTTTGCATTTCCGCCCGCTGTGCATCGCCAGGTTCAGACTGCCCGATTTCATATGAAATCAATCATATGTTACATTTCACTAGTTTCTAAAGGAAGTTTTTTTTATAGAACGTGTTATACAATTTCCTCTTCAAATTATTCGATTTTATATTTTTGTAATGTAAAACCCTACATATTTAAACGTTTAAAAATTCATATTAAATTTTCAACATTTATATTCTGTACATTTTTATACTTATTGGATTATAATCGTCGAAGATTTTAAGCACCTATATATTTCGTTTCATTGAGATTTATGTATTTTGAAAATTACACTGAAAAATTTCATTAATCCGTTTTAATGTAGTAGTTTTCATTATTTCAAAGCTTTAGTTCAAACATTTGAAAATTTTTGGAATTTTCATTTAATGATACTTGAGTATTCAAATGGCAATTGACATTTAAATACGTTCAATTTCAAGCAAAACAGTAAAAATATTCAGTACTTAATTCTTTTTCATTAAAAATCGTACAATTTGAGAAAATGCAAATTTTAAATTACACTTGCTCTTTCCTATTTTTATTGTTGAAATTTCAAACACTAGAAGGTGATAAAACTTGTTCCAATGGAAAATTTTAATGTCGAAATCTTCTGAAATTGCACTATAAATTGTAGTCATGTGTAACCAGCTTATACCAAAATTATTAGTCGAATTTTTATTATCTTGGTGATTGTCTGGAAAAAGACATATTATTATCTGAATAGAAAGTTGACTGGTAGGGAATTGTTCTCAGAACATACCATACTCTATTTCGGTACTAAGTATAATCAAATACGTATTTTTTCGCTTTACTTTTTGCGACGATTTCGAAATTAATGTAAAAGTGACAAATCCCCTTTTTTGTCGTTATTGCAGGAAATCATCAACTTTCTGTCCCCTTGCAGGTATGACAAAACAAAATTTGTACGATAGAAGCACAGGGACAATCAAGAAGAGAACCAGTAGCCCAGACTATTTCCATAATCGATACAACCGGAGACACGACCCTGAGAGTTCTTTCCCTGGCTTGGAAGACCTTCTCACAAACCAGCACTTCTTTCTGTCTCACGATTCTATTCGGTTGGATCTTCCTCTGGTTATTTCCCGAGAGAAAAATCATCCCAGAAGAGAAATTCCAACGGCTACTAACGGAGGGCCGTGACTTCCTGGGTTTCTTATCGATTACTTGGAAAAAGATCGAAATGCGATCTCGCGTGACATTGAATTGAGCACGTACAGAGAATCGGGCACGATTTTCATCCCCTATCATTCTACAAACGTCTTCAAATTTCACTTATATTTTATTATTGAAAAATAGCTGCACTTAATTCATTAGAAAACAGTAAGGGACCGTTTAAAAACTGCTTCACACTGCGACAGAGGTGCGGGATTAACAGTCTTTGTGACGATTTGTGAAGTAAGGCTGTGAGAGGTTAACGGAGAATGTGATATCACACATGGAAAATTTTAACGTAATTTCCGCTAAAAACTATACAAATTTATGAAATTAAAGTTAACCATTGACTTAAAAACAAGTATTCGTAATAAGATATATGAAGAAACATTTAAACAATGTTTTATATAAATTTTGAAATAAATTTCAGTAAGTCACATTAGACATTAACTAGCTTGACGAGATGATATTATACCGTCAGTCTCTTATACCCAGCAATATTTTATTAAAATCGTTTTACTTATATTATTCAATACCATCAAGTTTCATGATGTCTAATATAGCTGCCTAAAATTTATTGAAACATTTACTTCAGAGAAAAATATCCCAGTATATATTCTTGGGAATATTTTTGCCAAATTACTTGGCCAACTTTAATTTTACAAATTCATATATGTAGTTGTATTCGGCAGATTTTTTGCATCGCAAGTGTTTTTTGTAGGATAACAGTTTTTCTTTGTAAATGGAAAAAATGAGTTAGGTGCACTGAATTAAGTCAATTTAAATTAAATCACTTCTTTTATAAATATAAACAATTAAATTAATTTTTTAGATAATTTTTGTTAAAAACTAATTAAATCAATTAAATTGTTTTTTTTTCAATTCAATAAAATCGTACCCTATTATTCAATTAAAATTTCTATTGGATTTTTCAATTTTAATTCAAAGAGGAAAGAGTAGATAGCTTAACTAAACTTAACCAATACTTTATTTTTTACAATATTTTATAGAAATATATTTAGTTTTTTGAAATAGCAAATGCATCATTATGAAAAAATTATAATAAAATTAGACTTTTCACCTCTACTTACATCTGCAGCATAATCTATCCAACTGATTTACACCCAATTTTAAAAAGAAGCCTGTAGTAACATATTTCCGATACATGTACGATTTTTAGATATCCTGAAAAGCTTTTGAAATTGTACATTTTCAACATGTTTCAATTTTAATTTTTCACGCTTAACACGTAAGATTTTGCAAATTATTTAAAATATCGAAAATTTTCGCAATATGAATCAATATATGTTACCGCAGACTTCTTATTAAAATTTGGTGTGAATTGTTTGGATAGATTAGGCTGCAGAAGTGAGCACATGTAAGAAAATAAATTTTTCAGAAAAATATGATTACCTAAAGTTATAGATTGTTAAGGATATCGTACTTTTTTTAAAAAAAGCATTGAAAACATGTTGTGATAGATTTTCACATCGAACACCAGGCAAGGATTTTTAATATCTTGAATAATTTTACAAATTTTACTATTTTTGTTATCTCTGAATTTTCATTTTTTACTGTATATACATAACATTTTAAAAACTATTTAATATATATTGAAACCCCCTCCAAAATGTATCAAGAATCTGATGCTACAGACTTCTAGACAAAATTTGCTAGATAAGATGTCGGATGTAGAGATGAGCACAGGTCGAAAATTGTTTTTTTTTTGTTTATTCAAATCTTGCAGTTTCTGAGATATTAACTTGAAATTTTTTGATCATTTTCAGTAAAGAATCTTACTATTAAATTTTTAAAATAATTTATTGTTAATTCTCTCTGTCTACTGGTCGAAGATCAATATTTTTTAATGTTCATTTCTATTTCCTAGATGTGAAAAAATTGCTGTATAGCTCCGCTTGAATCCGAACCTAGGTTTTTCAGATTACCTATCTGATGCTCTTACCCACTAAACTACGTAGAGACGAGATTAATTTTTTCACATTCCCTAAAAGTCAAATTCCGACGTTATTCCTTTTAATTGTAAGATTAATTTTTTGAACATAGAAATTATATTTTTTATATGTTATGGTTTTGAACCAGATAAATGTAATTAATAATTTGATGTCAATTGTTTCTCGCCTACCGGTTTGAAACAAATATTTTTCAATATTGTTTTTTTCTTTTATCATTGTCAACAAAAATTTATCTATCTCCGCTGGGATCAAAAACCAGATCTTTCAGATTTCCTGTCTGATTACGACGAAATTGCGTCTGAATTATTTTGGAATTTAACGTTCAGATGTTGTGAAGAAATTAATCTCATCTCTCCGTAGCTTAGTGGGTAAGAGCATCAGACCGGCAAGTTGAAAGACCTTGGTTCGGATCCCAGTGGAGCTAGAGAGCCATTTTTTTACAACTCAGAAATAAAAATCTATATTGAAAAGATATTGATATGAAATCAGTTGGCAAAAAGTTATTAACATCAAATTATTTCAAACATTTATTTGATTAAGTACCATAACATATAAAAAATTAATTTTTTATTAAGAATTTATTTATTTGGTTAAAAAATCGAACATTTGATAGAAAGTTGAATTACTTTGTTAAAAATTAATTTTGCTAGTTGAAGATCCATCTCTTTGGTAGCAAAATTTAACTATTTCGTAGAACACTCGTTTTTTATTGGTTCAAAATCTATTTTCTAAACCATAAAGTGAACTGTTACAGTTTCCATGGAAAATTGATTATTTTTAGACTAAAATTGAGAAAATTTATTGAACATTCAGTTTTTCGGTCACATTTTAAACTTTTTGAGGAAATTTGTCTCTTTTAATTTAAAAATTAACTGTTTAGGTTAACATTGTTATTTTTGGTTTGAGAATTCTATTATTTTAATACCAGGAAATTCAAAAAATTTGTTCAAAATTTTTTTATCTTTTAAATAAAAAACCTTTCTTGGCTGGTAATTAATCTGTTTTGGAAAAAATGTGATCATTTTTTGTTAAAATTGCAACTCTTTGGTAAAACTTAATCTGTTCTTGTTAAAAATTCTACTATTTTGTTAAAAGTTTGTCTTTTTTGGTTGACTTTAACTGTTAATGAAAAAAACTTTTTAGATGTAAATGCAACTGTTTTTGCTTCAAGTTTACTTTTTTTTTTGTTATGGAAATCGGCTAATTGGTTGAAAATTCATCTTCTTAGGTTGGGAATTAAACTGCTTTGTTAAAAATGTAAATGCTTATTTAAAAATTGTACTACTTAGTTAAAAGTTTAACTCTTTTGTTGAAAATTTGTGCCTTTTGCTTTGGAGCACATCTATTGGTTGTACATGTAACCGTTTTGTTGATAATTTTTATGTTTTTAAATTCAACTATTTTATCGAAAATTCGCCTATATATGTTGAAACTTTAAATCACTATTTACCTAGAGTTCATCTTTCTCGGTTCAAAATAAACTTTGTTTGACGCCCAAATGATTTTTTTGACAATTCAACTATTTTGTTGAAAAGTAATCTGTTTTGGTAAAAAATTCAACTGTTTTGTTGAGAGTTCGTCCTTTTCGATTAAAAAATTCATAATTCATGTTAAAAAACTTCTATTTTTGGTTAAAGTTAATAAAGTTTCAAATATCATTTTGAACGTGTTTAAATTTTTGTTGTCACCCATGGAAGTATAAGCCTTGTGTGATGATCTATGATAAAGTGGGGATGCGTGGAAAGACTTTTCTAAAAAGCGTGACGTAGTTTTTAAACGGCACTTGAAATAATAATAATTAGATCAAAGTGGAAATGCAAAAATTAATTAAATTGATTAATTTTAGGGACACGTCATTTTGACATCTACAAAAGTAAGAAAAAAAAGTTCGAAATGCTGTGATATATTCTGCTCTATTTTTTTATTAAAAGAAAATTTCATTAGACACAATTTTTCTAGTGGCTCAAGAATGAAGGCGAATATTCTAAATCTGAAATTTCTTTAGCTTCAATCAAGCAAATCTTTTATTATTTTTCTTTTCTGTCAAAAAAGTTTTGGCGTATGGCTTAAAATGTTTTAAGATCGTAAAAAATTAAAAATGACTAAATTACGTAAACAAATTCCTCTGAAAATGAAACATGATTTTTGCAAAACGTGTGCATATAATGTAATCAACAAACTGGTTGTTTCACATTTTCAAAAATTCTAAATTATATATGACATTTTTTGGAATTGTTAAGATTTTATTTGTGTTCACTAGTAAGAACTGTACATATAAAAAATTTGCTATAATTTTAAAGCAATATTTTTTTTAAATTTCAATTTTTGATTCCCGAAACTTAGAAAGAGAACAGAGGATATAAACTGATTTCAATTTTTTTTAGTGTTTTTGGATGGCGACCCACAAATATTTACCCTTAGCTTAACCAATTCAATTAATTTTAGCATTTTTCATTGACGAGCTTGTTGGTAAAACTTTTCTTGCATTCATTTACAGAAGAAAAAAAATGTTACTGCTTTTTTGTAGGGTAATCGATACAATAGTTAAAAAGTCCCCAATAATGGTTCACTTCCTTGCAGTGTGCTTATGTTAAAAAAATATTTACGCATAAAACTACTAGTAAATAGTGCAGAATAAAGCGTAGACATTTGAGCCGAAAAGAGTTTAAGATTAAGAGTGATATCCAAATTGAAATAATTAAATGTTACTTTTTGTGACGAATGATGTGGGGAAATAATGTAAGAAAATAATCTTTAGCCCTGAACAATCATTATGCAATTTTTAAGCTCATCATTGTGCTGTAAAATCAGAAAGCTATACCTATCAATATGATTCATTTTAAAAGGAAAACAATGATTTTTGTATCCGATATGATTTAGAGGTTCGCTATTTGAATTAAGTCTTTCTTATTGACTTTTTATGTTTTTATTTGCTAATTGTTTTTAAAATGTATGCATTTATTTTTTCATCCATACATAATTATCCTTTTCTACACTACCATCACTGTAAATCATTTTATGACAACTTTTTCTCATTTTTAGGGACAATTATCGTTTCATCTTACTTTTTTCACATTTTTTTATAAGAATTTGTCGTACCGTGTGCATATTAAAAAATATAATAAGCAAGTTAAAAAAGTTACTTATCAAAGACAAATTTGAAACAAGTAAGAAAATATTATTACTTTTTGTAAAAATAAATTAAACAATTTTAATGAAATTATTAAAAATTATGGTTATGTAAAAGGCGACAATTTTATGTGTAAGCAAATTTAATAATTGCATTTTTAAGACATTGACAACATAAAACAAAAAAAAAGACAAAACTCAAATTTCTAAAAATTATTTGTTTTTTTCTAATGAGAATATTTCAAGGCATTTCATAGACCAATAATTCAATCGTTGGACTTTTTTCGCGTTGTCAATCATCGTTTTTGACATTATTTTTCATATGTTTAAATACAATTTATTTGCTACCTTTAACGCTGTTTTTAATATTGTCATCTAAATATTATTAAATAAAAATGTTATTTCCGTACTTTAAAATTTTTGTATGGTGCTAATGGAATCGGTTTTAAGTAAAAACTTAAAAATTCCGGCTAATCATTGTACTAATTAGCATACGCCCAAAAATATACGAGAAAAATCTGGATGCATTGAGAGCAAGAAATATGATTGAAGACTTAAAGAGTTCCTAGTATTTTTTCAAAATGTTTGAAGTTAATTTCAATTGCAGTTCTATTAAAATTGAAAAACAAAAAGTTAAAAAAACACTATTTTTTCAAAATTACTTTTCTATTATAGTTTGAGTTGGTTTTAGTAATATTAATGGATCGCATGTTCTTTCATGCTTCGAGGGCGATTTCGGAAAACTTTTTAATAGAAATTTCGGGAATAACTCATGAAACCCCTCATTAAGTCACATTTGCATCACGTCACATTGCGGCACCTCGCATTCGTAAGAATTTAAACACCACATGAAATAGGAAAAAATCCGGCAAGTTACATTCGTTGAAAGTCTTATTGCAGCATCTCTCGAACTTTACTCTTTTTTGAATGAGAGATGTAACAATGTAACTTAGCGCGTATATGACTCGTCGCAGCTCGAGTCGAAATTTTGATTCTACTTTAGCCCTGCATGATTCCAGTTAAGGCCTCCTTTAGTCCTGCTGAGCCCTTCACGTCCTCTTTTAAATCTCGTGGACCTACTTAAGCCCTTTCAAGAACTTCCTATAATTTACAACACTCATTTTTAAGACCTCTCTAACGCCTCCAAATTCCGCGAGTAGAATTTGTAAATTTTATTTTATTTAATAGGACCTGCTTAACTCCTCCGTAGCCCTGAAAACCCTCTTTTCATTCGATTACGTCCTGACGACCTATTTACTTTTTTTATATTGATATAATGTTATTATTTAATATAATTACATATATATTTTTACAATTTAATTAACTGAAGTTGTTAATGTGCATAATGAAACAGTTATTGTATATAAGCCTAAATTTTCGTTGCGTTGCAATATGTTATCCAAAAAATGCCGAATTTTTTGTTTCCTTTTCGTAACGTTGTGACAGATCGTAAAAAAATTTAAAACCAAATTTTCATAACGTCATTAGAACAAAATTAAAAACCATTCAAAGTGGACTTTGACATGTCTATAAACATACACATAAAAAATGTTTATCATGTTTATTGGATGCATATCTCATTCGTTCTTTGCAGAATTTTGTATTTTTTTTCCAACACAAATAATATGATAAGCATTTATTCATTTAAATTTAATTTGCGAGTTTTGAGGTATACTTTTTACTAATATTGTACTTCGTGCAGATGTACAGTTCAAATTTTTTAATTTGCTATATTCTTTTTAATGGCAAAACCTGTTGTTTTTATTGTCCTTTTGTTTCCTAATTAGCAGTAATGTAGAACAGTTTTTCAGGTACAGAGATCGAAATCCTCTTAGAGGAGAAGTGACGTAACATGAGAAGATGACCGTTTACTCCTGGACAAGCAGACGGACACAAAAAGTATAGGGCTAATTTTATAATTTGATTATATCTTCATTAAAAACAGCACTGCTTTTTAACAACAATTTTTATTTAACAGTATCAAAAACAAAGCAAAAAGTGAAGTGACAATAATGATATCAAAAGTGATTGATGTAATTCCTGAGTAATAAATAAGTTTGTTCTGAAAATTGTGTTAAAAAAACAATAACGATTTTTATGGGAATATAATCAAATTTAAAATAATCTCCATACTTTTGATGTACATGTGTTTCTCCTGAGGCAAATGGTAATCTAAAATAACTTTTTGTCTAGAGGATTTCGAGGGCTACAGCAGGGCCTAAACAGAGGAATTAGAAGGACCTATAGAAGGCTAAATTTTTAATAAATGTGGCCCTCTTTTAGCCATGAAAGTAGGAAAAATAGACTTTTGTGCCACTTTGGAGGACTAAAGAAAGGCATGATGTAATGTAAATTAAGACAATGTGCTACAATGTGACTTTTTTAAGTTGGCATGATCCGGACCCGAGATTTACATTATTTAAAAAAAAAAGTGAAATTTTTTTCAAATTACAGAAAAGTTATGTTTCTTTTGAAAAATTACTTTGGTGATGATTTTTTAATGAGGTTTTTTTTCATGCTTCCTGATGATCCTTATGTAAAAACATACGGCGTTTTATTTAAATAGATTGGATAATATTAGAACCAATGGAACACCTTCGACAACAAAAGATTTATATTTGAAATGTTTTTAATCTTTACAGTAATAAAAATCATTACTTTTATTCTGTTAAAATGGAATGACGGTTCATTTATGCACGTGCCGCTTTGAATTATCAAGAGGCAGAGATAGATTAAGAATATTGAAGAATAAGAAGAGAGGAAAGAAAAAAGAATTAAAACGAAAAGCAGACGAGAAAGACATCTTTTCGTAATTAGGGATACCTTGGTTCCTGGTGAAAGCATTACTCTTTGTCACTCAAGTACTGGGTTCTGACACCATTAAGGACACCTAGGAGTAATATGTAAGTATTTGAGTTAAATTGATTACCATCGATACTTTCCTTCAATATTTAAAAAATTTGATAAAAATACATTGTTCAGATTAAAAAAAATATTCAAATGATAAACTTCTAATTTATAAGTGCACTAATAAAAAATTTTGTTGAATCGTGAAAATCGTAACAATATTTACTTATGACAACTTGATGGCTCCGAAAGCTACGACCATGGTTTCTTGAAGTAACTAATCCCGACACAACCGTATCGCGTACGTAATTTTCTCCTGTTCCTTTTGTCCTAAAAGGTAAGCAAGAGTGGGAAAATTGGCAAGATGCCATCAGATAACACTGTTTTGTGGAGTCCGGTCTCTGGCCGCGTATGACTTTACGCAGCAGATAGGACAGTTCGAGATGAAGCCATTACCTCTGAATACTTTTTCAGAGTTACCAACCTTTGTGGAATGTTATAAGGAACAGTGTTAAGGGACCAGATGAAGTGATCCCAGAAGAACAGCCTTTTGCATCTGGTTCGCGCTGAAATAAACCTGACGCTGGCTAGCCGAAATCTTGTTAAGTTGGCTAAGAAATAAAGCTTTCATGCCTCCGAGGCAGGCAATTATTAGAACTACTAGATGTACTTTGTAGCATTGGTACAGTCTGCTAAGCTCAAAAAGAAGTGCTTAATATTCAGCCTGTTTTTCCTCCGTGAATAGTTTAGGCATCTACTGAGAACACGTCCAAGTGTTCCTGGCTCTTGTTTGCACGCTCGGAAGTTGGCATCGCCTACAAGTACCTTCATAATTCGCTCATTATAAGCTAAGGTGTCTTTAAAGATATCTTAACAGGCAAATAGAAATACATCAATCTCTACTGTCAATCCAGCACACTCAAGAAACATGTTGAAAAGTTTCATCGATAGCTCTTCTCTACGGATAATGCCGTTAAATTGACCATGATGGGGCTTCTCAGCATGTTCTCTTAAAAGAAGGGAATGTTCGGCTTCTTGTACACGACTTTGAGCACCAAAGGTGGTAGTGATGCTAGGCCATGTGTAGTGTCGATGGAATCACTCAGCAGAGTGACCGCCTTCTCGTAAACTACACAGTCAGAGTCCAGAGATTAACATATTCGGGGAGCAAATCGGGGAGAGCAGTATTTGCTTCAGCTAATTTGTCCCTCCTGAGGAAGATCTTTTGGTGCATTTTTGATCTCCTAGT
>JAUELO010000071.1:3536248-3546636 GCA_032357855.1 Amphibolips quercusostensackenii | reverse complement strand
CACACATTTCCGAACAATAAAAAGGGGGGGGGATGGTCCGGAGGGTTAAGAAATCTTTTTTTTTTAATTTTTCTGTAGTATAACATTTAAAAAATATTCCCTCAAAATTTCAAGTCGATCGAAGCAAAAGTTGACAAGTTACAGAGCTGTAAGTCTCCGCTCCTCGATCGGAACACACAAGATGCAGGTAATGACTGATACTTTAAACGGGTTTTCATCAAAACTACATTTTTGGAGTCATTGAACAGTCTCTCACAAAAACTATTGCATTAATCCGCACCAAATTTGATATACACTTTTAAGAGATATATTGCAAGAAAACAACGATCTTGTCTATCGATTTTTTTGTTGTTGGTATTTTACAGATACAAAATTGCAGATTTTTTAGGCGAAAAGTCAACTTTTTCAATTTTTTGACCGCTAAAACTGTAGAAAAAAATAAAAATGTAACAAATCGTTGCGTCCGAGGCATTTATTTGATTTATCGAAATCATTTTGTTTTTTTTGATTTCCGATAATCCGTTGAAGAGTTATCCTGTTCACCTCAAAGCATCTTTTTTCGAAGGCGTATACGAAAATCTTTTGGCAAGGGCTTAATTGTTCAAATTTTTAGACAAAAATTTCACAGGATATTCTTAAAATGGCACCTAAAAATGTACGAAAGTTCCTAAATGAATAACACTTACCCTTAAGGAAAAATCGCTAAAAAACGCTTTTTTCACCCTCTGGACCAAACCCCTTCTCCTTAAATACTCGATAAACATCCTTTGAGTAATATTTAAAAAACAAATAGATAGCTTTTGATAAATTGAGTTATACGTTAATGTATTGATCAAAAAAATTCTTAATTAAATTCATAGGCAACCTTGCAGCTTGGAACGAATTTTGAGCTTGCCTCTCTTTCTTTTTAATTCTTTTAAAATGAAAGTGAATTCTACCTTATTATTTTAAAAAATCTGGCAATTTTTATGAAGTTTCCGGCTTAAAATCAGTATCAGGTTACGTCGTGACTTTAAAAATTGCTTTTTATGTCGATCGACTGTACGAAAAAAAGTGAACTATTTTTTAAATGTGTTTTTTTTAAGGATTCAAACTGCACTTGAATAAAACTTCACTAATTTAAGTTATGTACGTCAGCTCCGAAAATCTTTTCTCCGTTTAAAACATATGCTTAATTATTTTTGTGATAAATGTGTAAAAGAAAATCAGAATCTATTGCGTTAAACTTGTACGCATTAAGTTAACCTCTTCATTTTTTATTTGTTGTTCTATGAATGGTTTCTCTTTAGAATTATAGATTTTAGCGAAATTGATCGAAATTGCGAAAATAGAATGGATGTAGTTGGAGGACATGTTCAATTAGTAAGAATTCCGTTTGTCTATGTTCGAAAAACAATTTTAAATTAGATGCATAATTCATGGCGTTTTTCCTAAAAATATATTTAAAATTGATAACAAAGTATGTTTTGATTTCAAAAACAAAAGGAACAAGAAAACTGAGATAAAACTACTAATAAATTCAGAAAATCTATCTTAAATTTAGTTATAGAAGGTTAACATGCACATCTACATAGTTTAAATATGAATATTAAACACATTCTATTTATGAAGAGAGAGAGAGAGAGAGTAACTAAGTTATTAATTAGAAATAGATTTATTGAGACATAACAAGGTTTGGGATAGAATTATTGATAAGATAAATTTATTTTTGCTTTTTCTAATAAATTCTTGTATGTGGAAATTAATTTTCGCTAAATGATGGAAAATTAGACCAAATAACATTTTATGTTCCTATCTATGTTTTTATTTCCAGGTAAAACGTTGGTCCTGTAGTAGTATAAATAAAGACGGCGAAAGAATAAATAAAGAGCGAGGCGACGACAAATTATGCAAGATGAAGAAAATTAACGAACAAAAATAGTGCCAGTAAAACAGATATGAAGATTTCTAATTAATCGATTTTTGATAGGACGCGTAGTTTTTGCGTTAATCGTAAAACATAAGATTGAAATTGAAAGACAAATGTTTTATACAATAAAAGTTCGCACAAAAGAGCCATGCATTTTTTTAAAATCATTTTTCGATAGGACGCGTAGTTTTTGTTTAAATCGTAAAAAAGCCATTAACCCTTAACGTACGCACCTTCAACTAATCCCATAAGGGACACATGGGGTCTTACTGACCCCAACGACTTAAAAGAACTGTCAGATCAGAAGTAAACGATATTTTTGGCTAAACAAATCATAAGTCATGTCAAGACAATACAAAATAAGAATAAAATAATTTCTAAACCTCAGTGATAATTTAACTATTTAAAGAAAGTACTTGAGAAAAAGACAATCATAAAAATTTGGAAAATGTGTGAGGTCACAGTGACCCCAAGTGTACTTTAAGGGTGTCAAATAAACAAATTCAATTTTTGAAAAAAACTTCACAAGATACAAAAAAAATAATAGGCTCTTCTGCCGCTTTGATATTGTCCTTGCTTTCTTAAACTTCTATTTCTACTTTTCTGTGTAGACTAATCTCTGTTGGGAGAAATGGCAGCGCGAGCGTTGCACACCGACCAAGTTCGGAACTAATGCCCGTAATAGGCCTGCCCGGATAAAGGGGCGCTACTAGCGGGGAATTTGAATTATTATCCCACAAAGTACAGAGATGATATCATTTAAAGCTTTTAAATATAATCGAAGTTAAAATATTAGAAATCATCAGCACATGCCTTTGTCAGAAAATATTTACGTGATGTTTCGAAAATATTCTATTGACTCAACAAATTAAGAAAATATATTATTTTCCTGACAGTGATGGTCATTATGGCATTGAGAAAATAATTTAATGATTGTATAATAAATTCAATCGGAGAAATAGAACAAAAAAAAATGTTAAAAAATGTAAATGCAAAAGAAAAATTTCTAGAATACAAACTTTTCTACATATAAAGTGTATTTTATATTTGTTTATGTACCGCGGTCTGGGGCTGCTAATTCTGATATTTCAAAACAAAGTAAAAATGTTATTTTTTCATGATCACTTTAATATTTTGATTTATATTTTGCATTAACTTTCATTCTTATATACCTGGGAAATGTATTATTGCAATAAATGTATATTATGACAATTTATAATTTGTATTGATATTGAAACAGAAGTATTTTCATTGTCATGTTTTCACAATAAAAAAAGTGCGCATCCTATCAACAACAAAAACAATTTTGTTATTTAATATTCTATTGCATCTAGTGTCGTTTTTTTATAAATTGTTATGTTATATTTTAATGTTATTTCTCACGATTATAAAAACAACGACATGTCGTATCGAAAAATTATAGTTAACCAGAGATCCGTTCAGAGTCACTGTAAAGTTAGGTGTTGAGTGCCACTCAGTTCACGCACTCGCAGAACCCCGGCTAGACTATCATTTGTTTTTGATGCTTTTGATTTCAAAGCGTTGGGAGTTTAAGAAAAATGTATAGAATAATTTTGAATTTAAAACGCTCAAATTTTTAATATTTTAGATAGGTAAAATTTTAAAAAAAGACACTATTTAGGTATAATTTTAAATTTAGAAAGTTTTAAAACAGAACCTTTCACAATTCAAAACTTTTAAACTAAAATTTTTATATGTTGACAATTTTTTAATGAAAGAGTTGAAACTTTCTAATCACAAGCGTTTAGAATTGAATAATTTTATTTTGGATTTAGAAATCTCGAAACTCAATGATTTCAAATTAAAATTTCAAAAAAGGACAATTTCAAAACGTTGAAAATAGAATATTTTTCGATTGAAACTTTCAAAAATTGATTATTTAAAATTCAGAGGAATAAAAATTGCATTGTTTTAAATTAAAAACATTTATAATTGTTCAATTAAAAAGTGTAAACTTTCGAATTTTGAGAAGCTTATGTTTGAGGTAATCAAGATTTATTAATTTTTGATTTAAAACTGAATTAAATATTTCAAAGTAAAAGTTTTTTAAATTAAAGAAATCTAAATTGTTATTAAATTTAAAAAATTATAATATAACATTAAAATTGATCAGACGAATTTTCCTGAAATCAAAAAATAATTCAATTCAATTTTAAACCTTTGAAATCAAATTATTTAACAAAAAAAAACATTTGAAATAAACAGTAATTTTATTTAAAGTGCTTCAAGTAAATTTTGATTGTTGTGAAATTAAAAATTTTCAAATTTTTAATTATACTTTTCAAAATCCAATTATTTCAATTTTAGACAAAAAATTTTTCAAATAAAAAATATTTCAATATTCATTTTGATACTCTACGATTTTAAAGAATTTAAGAAATCAGAAAGTTTTGCGCCTTGAAAATTGAAACCAAACTATTTAGAATATTGAAATCTGAAATTATTAAATTTGAACCTAACTAAAATTCAATTTGTTAAATTCCTAAAAGTATAATTAGCAATTTGAACATTGTTAAATTCTAAAGGATTAAATTTACTTGAACTGATAGAAATTTTTTAAGGATCGAGTACAAAAAAGATTTTTATATAACAATTCTTTGCGACTAAATTTTTTCAGTATCAAATAAAGTTCAAATTTGTTTAGGTTTCACGTTTTTGGAGTATACATTTTTTTTATATTTCCCATTTAAATTTACTTTTGATTTTTAACGTGTTTTAGAATGAATTAATTTCAAAGGTTTAAAATTAAAAATTTGTCTATTTTGAACAGTAAAAATAAAAATGAATTTATATTTTGATTCTAGAAAAGTTTGTGCAGTCAATTTTGACGTTAAATCATAATAATTTGAAACTTAGTAAAAATTTAGATTTTCATAATTTTAATACCTTTTACTTTAAAATATTCGAATTTAGTTTTTTATTTCAACTTCTTTCTTATGAAATCGTCTAAATTTTAGTTCAAATTTTTCGAACTTTGAAACCTTTGGTTCAAATTTTTTCAATTTGAAATTATCTAATTTTAAAGGCTATATTCATAAATGATACAAGCTCACTTATTTTTCACTGAATTTAAAATATTGTCCTTTTCAAAAATATACCCACCTAAAATATTTTGAATTTAAACATTTTAAATTCAGAATCATTTTATATATTTTTCTCAATCTTCGACGCTTCTTAGTCGAAATGATCAAGAACAAATGATGGGCTAGCCGGGGTTCTGCGTGTGTGTGAGCTGCGTTAATATCAATGCATATTGAATTGTCCTAATATACCTTTATTAAAATAATGAATTTTTTAGGTAGCTAAAAATAAAAATTAATGCAAAATATAAAACAAAATATTGAAGTGATCATAAGAAATAAAATGTTTACTTTATTTTGAAATATCTAAATAAGAAGTCCCAGACCGCGGTACAAAAAGAATTATAAAATACACTTTATATGTAGAAAAGTTCGTATTTACCAATTTTTTTTTGACATTTACATTTCTAACACTTTTTCTATTGACATCTCTCCGATTGAATTTATTATACATAATGAATCTAATATACATAATAATATCTTCTCATAATCCTTTGAGTCAATGAAATATTTTATAAACATTGCGTAAATATTTTTTAACAAAGGTATGTGCTGATGATTTCCAATTTTTCAACTTCAATTAGATTTGAAAGCAGTAAATGATATCATCTCTGTACTGTGTGGGATAATAATTCAAATTTCCCGCTAGTAGCGCCCCGTCAGCCACGCAGGCCCATTGAGGGCATTAGTTCCGAACTTGGTCGGTGTGCAGCGCTTGTCCTACCATTTTCCGCAATGAGATTAGTCTACAAGAATATAAGAATGCTTCAACTTAAAACGGCGAATCAATATGCGAGGCTGCTGCGGCCTGCCAATCTATATAATTTTTGATGTCCGAGGTGTTAATTAACGTCGGATTTGACAAAATAAATGATCATTTTATGGCAATATGTTATTTCTTATGAATTATAAGAAAAGTTTTATCATTATTCTTCACTATTGTTTCAAAATCCAAATTTTCCAAAAACAAGTTTTAAAAAGTATCAGCGAAAACATCTATCATTGGTTTTAATACAAATTAAAAATTTGAATATAAAATCAATTGCCGATTCGATTATATTAATTAGAGCTATTTTTATTAATCATACTGCATTCTCTTTCAGAAATTTATTTAATTTTTTTTTTAAACCGAGAAATCTGCGGACTTGAACCTATGTTTTAACCTATGTTTAGGTGTAGGTCTAAACCTAGGTCAGACCTGGTTTTTTCTTTCGGCCACTTAGACCCAGTCCTAAGAAAAGACCAGGTTTTTATAGAAAGTGTGCTATGTGGGCATAGAATTTTCCTACTACTGATGAATTGTAATGATATACATTTATAAAAATGATACATTTTTCAGGGCAGCTGAAAGTAAAAATAACTCAAAAATAAAATTTGTGCTTTATTTTGCCATCTCTAAATAAGTAATCCCGGACCAAGGTGAAGAAGCAAATACATAATACATCTGATAAATAGACAATTTCGCATCTTATACAAAATCGAGTGCGAAGCACGAAATACGTGATGACAATGTGTTCGGTAAAGCCAGAGGAGCTTCAACAAAAGAGAATTCACGATCATTAAATTACAGTTTTCAATAATGTCCTGAAATTTTAAAAGGTCTGTTCGCAAATATAGGAAAGTATAAAGACCGAGCGAGCAGCGTGAAGCACGTACGTTATCGTGCGCGAAGCGCGAGATCCAAAAGACGCGTGCCCTACACGTGCTCTATCTCTTGTGCTGCGCGCGTAGCACGCGACGGTATTGTAATACATAACACTTTTTGTTATGTATTTGTCTCTAATGAGCCGGAAAAGGGATAGACATCTAATTTTGATTTGTGAGATTCTTGTGTTATGAACTTCGTGGATAAAATAGTTCATAACAATGTAGATTTCATTTAGATATTAAAAAAAAAATTATGAGTTTTAGAATAAGAGTTCGTAGAATTTGTAAAGGAACAAACCTGTTCATGTTTTGAGTTAATGAAAACCAGTAGGTACCGTCCATCACTGCTAGCATTGCTAATCTTCCATTGGGATTTAAATAAGAGTTGAGAGATAGGGGTTGGAATTGAGTTTAAAGTGCGGTTTGAAATGGGATTTCAAATAGGTTTGAAGGCTTCTATAAAACATGCGTTCGATACTCTGCGTAGATAAATTGCAGATCAGAAACTTCAAAATACATGCAATTCTGAATATCAGTATTTATTGAATTTTTTTAATTCTCTGCTATAACCATAGTTAAACATAACAAACGAATACTTACTTTTGCGAATAAATAAGGATTTAAAATTTATGGATATATTGGTGTAGCCATATAAAATATATTCATGAAAGTACTATACCAAGAATTTGTAACAGAGATGATTGCCACATCGAACTGGCAGCAATAAAGCCTGCTCTGTCGCTTCTGCTCCTGATCCTGCTAGGCCACCACTAGCCTGTAGAGATGCGGATCTACCATTACCATTGTTATTCGCTTTGTGGTCCAACCGCTATCATGGTCGAGTGACAGCTACGTTTTGCAAATTTTTACTGCTCCCATGAAAGCCGTAATTTTCAGAAGGGTCTCTTTTCCCCTCTGCTTTGGAATGAAAAAACAGTCTGTCTAACCTATTAAATTTGTTTGAAATTTCTCATGCCAACAGTGTCCGTGTGTTATGGCTTGTTTGTTGAAACATGCTTTATTGTGTTTTTTCCATCAGAAAAATTGAACAATTTTTTATTTTTGAAACATTGTTTCATATTCATATTGAGCTGCATAAGGTTTCTGTTCTGATATTCTATTTCAATGTTTGTTATGGTTTGAGGAAAAATTATATTGATTTTTCTTCTACGCAATGCTTCTATTAAATAAATGGTCTCAAATAATAGAAATTCCTCCAACTAACAAAAGAAGAAAAAATAAAGCCTTGTTTATTAGTTTAAGGTATAAAGCATGCTTCAAGTTACAAAGCCAAGACTTATACATTATTTTCAAACATAGGTTTTCTCAGAGAATCCCTTCGTCAAATTTTAGGATTCTTGGCATCCTCAGGCATAAGTAATGATTATAAATATTTATGAAATCTAACAATCATGAAAATTCATTTAAAATAATAATCAAAAAGATTTATTTGAATAATAATAAAAAATTCTTATTAAGAATAATAAGTTAATTATTTTAGATGGTCCACTTTGGATAAGTGACCCACTTGGGACCGTTAACTACTACGTATTCGCATTCACGTAGAGTGAAAACACCAATTACCATGTGGAAAATATTTAATAATATTTTATGCTTTAAAATGTTTTTCTCTTACTAAAATTCATCAAATCAGTCTTAATTTACTTTCATGAATTTTCTCGAAAAAAAAAAATTTTATTTCGCTTAAACACATTTAGTAAATTCAAGAAATATTTTAAAATGTTCATTTACAATATAAATTTAATGGAATTTTTCAGGGATTCGAAAGAAATTAAGGGTCATTTTGGGATATTTGACAAATATTTTAAAAATCTAAAATAATTTGACTAAAAACTAAGCTCAATCTAAGAAAGCATCAAAAGATAATGAGGCCACGAAGACATAATGTCAAAATTATGTGGTAATTATATTTTATATAGAAAAGAACAAAAAGAATCGTAAAGAAACTTTTGTTACGTTTCTTTTCGTTTCTTTCGAGATAGCTGCATGAATTTTTAGTGATTTTCCATACTTAGCATAGTTTTCAGGTAAATTATAATAAGTTTACAGAAATTGTTGGCAAATAACAGAAAATGTTCCTCAAGTTCGTTAAAATTTCCTGAAATTTTCGAAGAGTTAATTTTATTTTAACAGATTTTCAATAACTAAACAGAAAGCGTTTGAAACTTGAAATTGAAAAACATGCAAGAAAAATATAAAATTAAGCAGCGATAGGATATCATAATAAATATTTCTTGACAGAATCTATTTTTAGCTGTAATTGACTCTAAAGATTATAGTTTTCAATTAGAATAAGCTGTTGTAAACCATATTTTCTTTGTTGCTCAAATACAATAAAAATGTAAATTAAAGCAATAACAGAGTAAATTTCTTATATCTTTATACTGCCACTTAATATATACTGTAAAATTTGAGTTCATCCATATCTATAGTTACAATAACTTCTTCTAATTAATTTACTATTTTTCCAAACAATTTCAAATTTATATAACTATTTAGAAGAAAACAGACCCTACAATAACTTATAAACAGGTATGTGATTTATTTTTAAATTCGAAAAGAGAAAAACTATTTAATTTTGAATTGTTGGAATTTAATTGCTCAAATTTTTTAAATTATATAGTTGCGAAAGTTTCGAAATTTAAAAATGTTTGTTTTACTAAATTATTAAGCTTTTAATTTAAAAAATGCTGTGTTTCAAAATATTTTATTTAATTAAAATGCTCTAAAATATGATAATATGAATGCTAAATATATGAAATTATTTAATTCGAAATGTCGCATATTTCAAATCTGTCTTTAAAAATTTTCCGGGGAATTTTGAAAAAGTTAAAAATTACCAAAGTGTCGAGGACATGTTTAAAATAATGAAAATTTGATTTTTAAGAAAAGCCTATATTTATATTTTCTGCCAATTTTTTAATAATTTTGTCCTTATATAGGAAAGACATTCTGTGAGTTTTATGTGGGCTTAACCATTTATGTGGATAGGAGAATTTTTTGTGTATAAAATTAAACTCTCGCATATTTTTGGAAACAACAAAAGAAACAAAAGAAAAATTACATAAAAGCTTGCATTTTCAAGAAATTTCTCTAAAAAATCCCTTCTGCTCTTTTGTGATAACTTGCTGCGTTCAAGGCCGCAGCCAGGAAGGGTGGTTGACCCGGGTTTGATCCCCCTCCACACAAAATTTTCAAAACATGTACATAATTGACATATACTTTTTTGATTGTGCACGAGTGTGACGCCTGAAACGCCCAAGGACATCCCCGAGAGTTAGTAATATTTGCTTTACGATAATAAAATGTGAACAAAAATCGTAGATATTTGCCTAAAAACAGCCCAGATAGCACAACGGTGAAGAGTTCCTGAAACTGACAATGCAAGGTTCGGAATATTGCATTGAAAGGTTCAGGCAAAGTTCGTTTAACCAGGAAAATGTTCGCTTGTCAGGGAATATTCCACGGCAATTTTTAGGACATTTTAAAAGATTTATTTAACTTAGTTTGATGCGCAGTAGTATCCTATGGCACCTACAGCTGCGCAATAGTATTTGGCCTTTCCAAAAATACGGCGGGACGTACATACCATGAATAATTACCATATTTACAAAAAAATTAGAACCGAAAAAAAATTTTAATTTTTTTAAATTTGTTTTTTTTTCTTGAATATGAAAAATTGTCATGGTTTGTATGTCCCCAGGTGTTGT
>JAUELO010000071.1:3510235-3521592 GCA_032357855.1 Amphibolips quercusostensackenii | reverse complement strand
CGGTTCCTTGGAATCGAACCGAAGGGCCCATGACAAAGAATATATATCTGTATTCCCATCTTACGGTCGTGAGTAGTGGCCATAGGAGAACGAACGAGAGGCCTACGAAAACCAGCCTCACTACTTACCACTACAGCAGTACGCGACGTGTTTGTGAGCTCTATTGGCTCGTGCATACGGTGCCTAAAGGTGCAGTGGTAAGTGGAGTAGGTAATTTTCGTAGACGCATCCCCACTTCTCAAATTCAGCCCCGACGCATTAGGTCCATCTCTTCGCAGACGGTCACATATACAGATCAGTGCTTACCGTCTTTAGACTAAATACTTATTATATTAGTATCTTTTCTGTTTATTCTTATTATAATGTGCATTATTTTATTAAAATTATTTTAAAAATCGAATTTTAAAAATTACAGTATGTATCGTTTTGGATACATATTTTGATTGAGAGTAAAGCAAGTAATGTTTTTATTTTATTCTTTTAATAACCTAAAATTTTTCTTTTATTGTAGAAGAATATTACTATTATAAAATGCAAGAATCTAAAATACCAAACCTACAGTGTCATATATGGGAAGCAAAGTTATTAACAGAAATCTGTAAGATATATCAATGCAATTAAGGTGCAATTTTTTAATTAGCCTGAAAAAGTGTTAATAAAGAAAAAATCAGAATACTTTCAGAGGAATATGAAATTTTGCACTATTTCACAACGAAATTTAACACGTTCTATTGAGAAAGCTTAGAATGATATGTTCCATAATAGAAAATTAACATTCAAAATACTTCGTCTTATAAAAATGCTGAGTGAAATTTCGAGGCATCTGATACTTGCGATATCAATCGGTTAATTACTCCTACATCTGGTTAACACTTTTTGATGTTAGAGTCAGATAAAAAATAATTGAAATTCTGAAAAAGTCTGTATAGCAGAGCCTCAACGTGCTTTTAAGTGGGAAAGAAGTTTTCGGAGGAAAATGTGGTCATAAGGGGTTTATACAGAAAGTGATTTTCGACCTAGTCATGTTTAACCGTTTAATCTTTAATATAAAGATTTTTTCTAAACAAAAAGGCCTTGTGGATCTCAGAATTACGGGTGACACTGACATTATGTTTTTAATTTACGCTAACGATTTAATTATTTTTGCAGAATCTAAAATAGAAACAATAAGAAATTTAAACGACTTGCAGAAGTATTTTAGTGTGAACAAACTCACGGTTAATAAAAATAAAACAAAATACACTATATTCAAAGAATTTAGGATCAGGTAGAAGCTCCTAGGCCTGGAATACGATGGTAGCTCTTTCGGGTTCGTTAAATGTTTTGAATTTCTGGTTACAATTTTTTTTAACAGGTGCTTTTAACTTAGCTGCACGTGACGCAGTTTGTAGAGTCTACTCAGACCCAGCTTTGGCTTCCAATATTTTTATTAGAACTAAATGCTTCTTGCGTCCTTGTGTTATCAAAATACATGACTCGACTATGAGGATTTCCTTATTGTATGCGGCTTTCATTATCAGATTGTACTATCAAGATGCCTTCAAAAAAAGCACAAGTCCGTTTTTTTCAGAACTACTTAGAAATGCCCAGAAATACGCCTGACTTCGTTGTTAGATTAAGATTATCTCTACCTTGCATTTTACACCAAATTTTAAAAACGACGCTGAATTGGGCGGCAATGATTTTTAATAAGAAAGACTCGCGCTATCCTAAACTAGGTGTGCTAGAACTAGCCCCAATTGCAAACAGAAATTTTTTAAAATATAGCTGTCCAGGTCGATTTATTACATATCTAAAAGAAGCAAGTATTAGTTACAATTTTCTTGATCTCAACCATGGACCCATGAATTAGAAGGACACAGCACGATAGGCGCGCGTAAACCCAATCAGCAAGGGGATACGGAGCACTGACCCGGGACATAGCGGCAATGCATAGGCAGTTCGTATGTCAACAAAAGACAAGTAAAAACGACTTTTTTAAAGAATCCTTGTGAACATTTGACATTATAAGTTTATGTAGAAGTTTCTAGAAGTTATACTTACCGGGGAAACCTAATATACTCATCGACTTCTCCAAAAATGTCGCTGTTTCTTTTTCTCTTTGTTTAACATACAAAGCGGATAAATTCGGGCATTTTGCACGATCTTCACACTGAAATTTATAATGCTTAGTTTTCACTCGTTTTATTGACATACGACTATCTATGCATTTCCGTAATGACCCATTTGCAATGTTTCATCCCCCCTTCCCAATTTGGTTTACCTTGATCGCCTTTCATGCTGGGTCCTTCTAATTCGTAGGTCCACAATCTCAACGGTTCAAATCTTATACAATAAATTCTGGATTGAAGTACGGTTTTAAACATAGCCTGCATTTGGCCTTAAAGATATCTTTAGTACCTTCAAACGTAAACAGTCAGGGCCGTGTGTACCATTTATAATTAGGAAACATAATATTACGCAATATACGCACTTGAGTACCCGCGCACGGCCCCTTTGCCGCTACGCTACTGGTGTTTCATACATGATTAAGTAAGACTCTAAAGACTCCATGGGCTCCTGTCTCACTAAAGAACTTCGAGGAATCATTTCTAGGAATCAGTGAATCCGAGGTAACGATCTGTCTACCAACTTTCGTCATCAGAGTTAATGTTAATACTTTGCTGCAAATATAAAAATTTGTTAACCAGCAGAGAAAAATAATTTTTTCTTTCATTTATTTTAGTCAAAGTAAGTTGAAATTTTTGTTTTTAGGGTTTTGTAGACCCTTTCAATTTTAGTCTGATATCCCTTCGTATGTCCGTCGTATTTGTGTCTTACAATTTTGGACCTTATATTTTTGGGTTGTATAGTTTTGAGCCTGCAGTTCGGTCCCTAATCCACGACTAGAAAAGAGCGGCTTTGAACTTCGGTTTAAAATTGGCAGTTTAATAGTAGATTGTGCAACAAGCGGGGAAAGTCGAAGATTATCGACGAGCCTGAAGTTTGCCAGCGGGTATTGGAAAAAAATTAGTTTTTCAGACATAAAGCTTAATAAGGGGAAGCGGCGCAGTGGGCAATGCATTGATTTATTGGCCTAATGTCGTTCCGCAGGAACTAATCCTGAGTATTTCTGAAAAAAGAACATTAAAATCGGTTAAAAAATCCAGGCTGTAGTAGATTATGAACAGTCAATTCACAATACTTCCCCTTGTGCAGTGCTGGCAGCTATTTTAACTGTGGAATACCAAAAGTGATTAGTTTTGTATTTTTGTAATTCTGATTCCTTATTAGGTACAGAACATAATCTCCAATTTTTTTCAAATAGCTGCAGTATAATCATTAATGGCGCTCTACGCGCACGTGTAGTTTTTAGATTACAGGGAAAAATAATTTTCAATGCAAAATAAAAATCGAGAATAACCAATTATTTTTAAACCTTATTTTTTATTCAAGTTGTATATTAAAAAATATTTTTTAAGATTTCAGATATGTTAAATCAAAATTTAAATAGAAAATGAAATAAAATGTTTGAAAGAAAAAATTTTTACAAAGCAGTTGAATTCTTAAAGAAAAAAGTTTATTTGGAACCAAGTAGTTGAATTTTAGACTAAAAAAGATAAATTTTTAACAAAAAATTAAATGTTTGATATTTCACCTAGCAACGATTTTAATTTTATATCAAAGTTGACTTCGTCTAACAAAACTTTAATTTGTAGAAAATTAGTTGAATACTTGGACAAAAAATATATGCGTCCATTTAAACGGATGCATGTTTAACAAACAAAAAAAATCAAATTTCTACCAAAAAAGAATTATTTTTAAATCAGAAAGACATTTCTTTAAACAAAAAGTTAAATTTTTAATTTAAAATATTTTTCAGTCAATGAAGATGAAAAAATTCCATTAAATTAATATTTGATCGAAAAAATAATTTGAAAATGAAAATTTCGAATAACTATTTATTTATAAGTCAATGTTTCTGATATATAAAAAACTATCTGAAAATGTTTGCATAGAATTTTATTATTTTACACGATATTACCAAATTTTAGAAAACATTAAAGTTAGTTTTAAAAAAACAGGACTGTTAAAAGTTTAAAAAAAATTGAAGAATATTTTACAAATTTTTAAATATCTTTCAAAGTTTAAACACATTTTCAAAATCTTCCAAACTTCTTAAATTTCTATCTATTACGATGACTTGAATTTTTCTTTAAACGTAAAAAAAAAGTTTAATTGCCAAAGTTTCCTTAGAATCTTCCAGATTTTTTTGGATGATAACAATTGCTTTCAATTATTCCAAGAATCTTAAGAAAACAGTTTTATTACCATAATACCTTTTAATATCCTTAAAAAATCTCTTTTAACATTTTGTTTTTAATATTTTGAAATCTGTTTTAGATTTTAGGTATTTGCGAATAATTTCAAACCTTCGCAATGTACCTGAAAATAATGCAAAGTTTTCCTGAAACTTGGTTCAATTCTGCAGAATAAGAAATTGTCTTAAAATCTCTTAGATTCTTTATCGACATATTTTGAAATCTTCAAAAATGAAAATAAATCTTTTCAAATAAAGCTTTGGTCATTTTAAATATTTTGTGAAATTCCAGTGTCATTACCAGTAATTTTTCATAATTATTGCCCCATAATAAAAAAACGTTAGCATTTGAAATTTTCTTTTAATCAATAGTGTTCAGAAACATTCAAAAATAAATGTTATCTTTCAATAATATTACTTCTTTCAAAATTTTGATTGTCTGAATTGATGGCACTAAAAAACTGTAATTTTTAATAATATAAAACCAAATATCTTTCAATGTTCTTCACGAGTTATAAATCAAAATCCTCCTTCATTTGTAAAACATGTGGTCATAAACTTATGAACGTAATTGTTGCCTTTATTGTCAAAGAATTATTTATGATTTACATTTTTTTGATCAAAAATAAATTTTAGGAATAAAGATTGCATATTTCAAAATTGTGATTCGCAAAATTTCAGAAAATTCGAGAGGAGAAATTAAAAACAGCAGTTAAAAGTCCTTTTTACGCAGTATGCAACCGATCACGTTTCAACAACAATGTATGCGATATTAATTGAACACAATTTTTTTAGAAAGGATTATATATTTGTTGGTTAGAAAATGATTTTCAGTTAGCAATATTAAACTCAAATAAAGTGAGCCGCATAAGTCACAGATTATGGTAATTTGGCGCATAGGTACTTTCAAGGAAGGATAAATAATTGAATAATTTAGTTTTCTTATACTGAATTTTTACTATAAATAAGCTAAAGTATTGATCTACGCATTATACATATTTCACCATCATATGATCGATCATAGTTTTCTTGATATAGATTCATATATTTTATTTGCACCGCATTTCCCTACTTGAAATTAAAGGTGGGATTTTGCAAGCATAGAACAAAAATTTAAGAAATATTTTCTTATTTCCTGTTTAATTATAAATGTATTTAAGTCAATAAGTTTTAACACTAATGATTACAACAAAAACAAAAATTTAATGTTTAAAACAATACATTTAGATAATATGCGAAAGCTCTGAGAAGTTCTATACACTTTATTATGGAAGATCCGTGGGGTTCCAGCAGCAAGAAATGTCCGACAGCTGGATCCGAGAGATATTTTGTAATACTAAGCACTTGTGCCTGACTAAGGATTCGGACCCATATGCTCCAATCTAGAAGTTAGTGACGCAGGCATATTTTATAAATATAAAAAAATTGCTGAACATTCTGAAAACTGTCTAGTGTTATGTGGCTTTGATAAGAGAAGACAAAAGTAATACAAATTACTTAAAATATGTTTTTTATTGAATATATGAAAAATATAAATCCTAAGATCAACCTTCTGTAGTTACTATCCACCAACTTGAAAAGGTCACATACATAGGGTTTCGATCATTTATAGAAGCCTTTTTTGTGAATAAAAATGGCGCATATGATTTATAAAACTGTGAGAGAGTAATATAAGTAAATATTAAAATAAGAGAATCCCGTTTAGTTATATAATATAATTTGTTGTAATTAATATACACTGGAAATCTCATTTGAGTAACTTCCATTTTAATGGTTACTATAATTTTGTGTTTGATTTAAGCGAAGAACATTTAGAAACATGCCCGAAACCGCAGCTTATCAGGATTTTTAGTGTATAATCAATGAAGAAGCAGGAATGCAGCATCATTTCTATTTTGTTTTCCGAGTATGGTATTTCCGTTCAGTGCTTACGCGTGCTTATCGACGCCATGTTTTTGCTGATTAGTGTCGTTAGATGAAATTTGTTACTATGCCTAATCATGATCTTTCTTTAAATCTATGAAAAGTGAAGTAAATAATCAAACAGTGCATACAATAAAATACGTTAAGCTGAATCAGAAAAAAATTACGAAAATAAGTTCGACAAGGCGTTTAAAAATTTAACCTCAACACTAAGAAAGAAATGGTAAAACTGTTATCTGAATCCTGATATTACAAATTATATGCTTGAACCAAAAACACTCTTCTATGCGTATGGTTGGATATCAATGCTCGCCCCAGTCGAAAAAGTCGACGTTTTCACATTTCTCACTATTACCTGGCATATTTTCAATATTTTAAATTTTTTCAAAATTTTGTTTGTGAAAGAGGTTGTAAGTGTATTTGGAACTCATGCAGCATTTTTGTTAAATATATAAAAATAATATACTTTAATTTTGTTCACTTATGTATGCACATTTTTTCACGCATTTATGAAAAATGTGAGCGGTGTCTTGTGAATTTCACCCGCACGCACTATATCTTTATGACATAATATGGTTATTTTATTCAACTTTTTTCACGTGAGCAAAAATCTAAAGCTTTATAAAATTCATACTGTATATTTTCATTGCTAATAACTCCTAATTCAACAAGTTTGGCCTTAATGTGATCATTTTTAATATGAGATCGAGTAATATTTGAATTTCTACACTGGACTTCAGCACTGGCTAGCCAGCTAGTTAATTAGAGCATTATTAAATTAACAGTGATAAATGTTTAACATTTAGAGTTAGCTTTGTACCCTCTAGATGCGCTCATCAATAAAATGGATTAGGCTTCTAAACTGAAAAAGCAGCATTAATTATTTATTTTTTATTATGCTGATTGTTAACTTTATATCAAATGAGGTTATTAAGTACCATATTTATGAATAGCTGTTAAAAAATATTTTTAATTACAACTGCTTGAATAATGCTTATGTTTAGTTTACTATATTATTACATCAAAATTACGCGGCTGCATTTGGATCTAAAAAAGAAAAATTAATGTACCAGACTATGATTCATGCGACTTTTTCTCCTGCACATAATAACTTGTGCTTATGCAGAAAATGCGCGGCATTTTTCTTCTAATTCTTCATTAGCCACGTCCAAGGGAGTAATTAATTAAGTTGCTCACTCAGTTTACTTCTATAGAGCAAGCAAAAGGAACAAAGAAATGTGCATTGCTTGGTGAGATTTTTACTGCTACGGTCAATATTTACTGTATTAAAAAAATTACACACTTCATCCTTTCAATTCTCAAACTGATGCTTAATCTTCATGAACGAAATAACATCTCTTAAGATGAGGTTTTCGAAAAATTTGAACAGGCCATCCAGCGGTCAGGAGAGTCAGGGAAAAGACAGGAAATTCGGATAGTCAGGGAAAAATCAGAGAAATATCCGGGAATTTCTTTACAAGTCAGTGATCTTTTTTCTCATTAAAAAAAAGCTAAACATAACGTTTTTTCAGTATTGTAAAACAAGAATTATTTACCGTTATAAATTTGAAAATGCAGTTATAGCCAATATAAAGAAGCTTAATGAAAGAAAAAAATGAAAATAAAAAAAAATGAAAACTGCAGGAGAATATAAAAAAAGATAAGTGAGTTTCAAATAAGTTAACAAATCAAAATTGTCTTATTATAGAAATAACTGACAAAAAACATGTATAATAGAAGATATAAAGTAAATTTAAAAAATAGACTAAAAACAAAAATATCTATTGAGCCACCCACTGTGTGTAAATATGCTACAATTTTCTGCAGATGTAATGTTTTTTCATTAGGAGTTCTCGAAAATTGCTGTAGATATGCTTATCAAGACCTAACTATCTTAAAATCTACTTACGTTTTTCAAAAATGGTAAGCATAGATAACTCCACCTTTTCATAAAAAATTTTTGATGAAAACTGAAATTGTTATGTTACTTTATCAGAACAGCAATATTGACAAAAAAAGACACTTTGATACTTTTATTATCTGAAGATTCACCCACTTCAACTCTGATATAGTTTAGAAATATTTGTTTCTTCAAACAATAATTAAATGGTTTTCTGAAAGAATCAGGGGTTTTTATTGGAAGTTATATAAAAGCTATCACATTCGAATTTTAAATCGGTAAAAAAAGTATGAGATGGCCAGACTTTGCTTCCGGACTGGGTTGAGCATCAAAGGCGTCGAGATTCGGCGTACTGAGGTTTCAGATTCAAAAGAGCAGAGATCTAGGCAAAGGGATTTGGCTCAAGAGTCTCTTTTTGTCAGCAGAACAAGATACTATTGATCCCTAATACTTACGTAAAACTCTCGTTCATTGTGGATTCTCTAAAGAGAAGCGAGTCTGTTCGGCAGGAGCACGAGCGTTGATACGAGTTCTGGTGTGTGTCGTCTGGCAGCTGAAAATCTTGGTATCCTAAGGAGGTACGAACTGTCGAAAGAAAAGGCTGAAAAGCGTTAAGAGCCCTTGGTTTCTGGCAAGTTGCCGCCTTTTTCTTAGTCCCGAGATATCCACCCATGATTGTCCCAATGTCGCACCCAACCTAGGCTTTTGCAGCTTTCGGTTATCAGATTATTCAGGCACATCTTGTTCACATTCTGACACATCAGTTTCCTTTTCTTGAGAATTCCCGTAATTTTATGAGTTACAAATTATTTATTTCTATTAACATTATACGCGCGCCACAGTTTAAGAGAAGCAGTGCATTGCAAATAATTAATTTGCAAATATAAAACAAGAATAATATGATTCTATTTTTAAATAACCTACAAACATAAAAATAAAGATTAAATTCATTACGATTCTCAAGATCTGGGTTCGGATCTCAGCGAAGCTGAAGTAAATTTTTTTACGGACTACAAATATATTAATACTTTAACCCTCCGTTTGGCCCATGAGTCCAGCCAGACCTTTTTCAAAGAAATTTTTTTTTTTAGTATACTTTTAATTGAGCTAGCGACTTAAAACACACTCTCATGATCAAAATGATATTAATTTGAATATACTTCAGTGTGGCACATGTTGTCCGGCAAGATCCCTATACATTTAATATTTGAATGCATGAAATATAATGCATTTTAAACATTTAACTACGTTATTTTTTTAGTTTCTCTTTGTATTCTTCTATTCCCACTGCCTTTTATATTTTCTTAGCATCTTGCGTACACATATGTAAACGTTATAAAGTAAATACATACTCCTCCTGCTTCCACTCCTATCACATCACTCACTTTCCATCCCCTTACTTTCACTTACTTTGACTGCTTTCCTTCCTTCTTTTTACCCTACTATTGCCTTACTCTCTTTCATCTACCTACTCTTTTCTCAATTCCCTTATATTTATTCCACATGCATCCCACCCCCGCACTTTCTCACCCCTCCATCTTTCGTCCTTCCCCCTCTTCTACATCTCACCCCCTAATGTTCTTTTCATCCCTCACTTTTCCTATTTTATAACCTCTTACTTTTTCTAGTTCCCCTAATTTCACTCCCATACTTCTTCTACTTCTCCTTCCCTCCCTTACCTTACTACTTACTCATCCATATAAATTCCATTTATAAGAATAATATAAATCAAAATAAAGCGTAAAAATAAAGTAAAATTTTCTTTCTTATTTAAATAACTTATGCAAAAAGCCACTAGGAATAAGATATATACACCAAACTCTCGGTTACAGTCCAGTGACGGGGGTTGTCTTCAAATGGTTTTGGTCCGAAGTCTGGGAGATCCAAACGTAAACAGTCAGGGCCGCCTGAGCCATTTCCATAATATTTCTCAATACACTCGACTGAGTACTTGCGCAGCATTTTGCGTATTGAACGGTCAATACGCGAAGTGCCCAATGCTGTTGGTCAAAACCCGAAGTGAGAGGAAATTTCGGGGTTTGCCCAAGCTCTGTTGGTCAATACGCGAAATGCCTAACGCTCATTCGTCAAAGCTGCACCTTCGACACTATTCAGCATTAAAACGGCAATATGCGTTTAATTAACGTAAATGGTAAGCTTTAAGACACCGAACGGGAACGAATAAACTAACTCTTATAGTTTAAAACTTTCTGTCAGTATTTGTGAGAGTAATTAACAAATTTGGAATAAAAAATTGGAATGGTGAATCAAATAAAGCAACACATTTTATGCAAAGAAAATTATGTTTCCTACACACAAATATAAATTTTTAAGGGAAAAAATTATGTTTACCTAAATAGTTGAATTTTCACCTAAAAATATGGATTTTGGACAAAAAGTTAACTTTAAACTCAAAGAATAATTTTCAACAAAATAGTAGAATTTTTAACCTAAAGAAACGAATTTTTTACAGAAGCATTGCATTTTCAACCTGAAAATATAAATTTTCAGCATAAAAGTTAATTTTTAACGAAATAATTGAATTTTTGACCGTGAAATATCAGTTTTCAACAGAAAAGTCAATTCTCAACCAAATTTGCTAATTTTTAACCCAACGATAAATCCTCAACGAAATAGTTAAATTTTCAACCAAAATAGTTCAAGGTTTAACACAAAGTACGAATGTTTTACAAAGCAATTAAATTTTCTACTCGATAATATGAAGTTTTAAGACAAAATTTTTTTTTAAACCAAATAGTGGAATTTTCGATCAATAAATATGCGTTTTCAACAAAAAAGTTAATTCTCAACCAAATTGTTGAATTTTCAACACAAAGACGAATTCTTAACGATATATTTAACTTATCAAACAAAATATTTTCATGTTTAACTTAAAAAAAAATTTTTTTCTACAAAACAATTGAATTTTGGACCAAAAAATACGGATTTTTTAACAAAAAAAGTTAATTTTACCGAATAATTGAACTATTGACCGAAAAATATGAATTTTTAAAAAAAAGGTGATTTTTAACTAAATAGTAGAATTTTTGACCAAAAAGCATGCACTTCCAAACAAAAAATTAGGTAATAGATTTTATGCTTTCACGATGATTCATTATAATAAAACAGTTTCTTCGGGTTACAATCGTGAGAAAAACTACGAATCTTGCCGACATTTCGTAAACGTTGCAGTTCACTTCTTCAGGGCTAACCTGAAACTGAAGTTTCAAGTTA
>JAUELO010000071.1:3436553-3448631 GCA_032357855.1 Amphibolips quercusostensackenii | reverse complement strand
TGACTTGTGATTTTGAGAGTATTTTCTCACTGCTTCATCATTTTGTTTGTGTGTGCAAGCGTTCTGTATTAGGATTTGTTGAGGGTTTTGTAATTCATTCTGCAAGTTATCTTTATCTGTTATGGAGACAGCTCTGTACACAAGGAAGTTGATGACCGATTGCTTTTGAGATGGTTGGTGGTGGGAGGAGGCATGTAGGTATCTGTTTGTATCGGTGGCTTTTCTGTAAACTTCATGCCCTGATGTGTTATCAGATCTTTTGTAAACTAGTACGTCCAAGAAAAATAATTTAATGTTTTGTTCAATTTCCATGGAAACGGCACCAAAATTCCAGTTTAGGCTTGGATTAGAACCGAAATTTTAGTGCCGTCACGTTGACGACACTTTTGTCGTCCAGAGACATAAACTAGAAAAAAGTGCACAAGTTTTTCGATTACATCAATCAATTACACCCCAATATCAAGTTTACCGTGAATATTAAACAAAACGGAAAATTGTCTTTCTCAGACGTACTAGTTTACAAAAGATCCGATAACACATTAGGATATGAAGTTTACAGAAAACCCACCCACACAAACAGATACCTTCATGTCTCCTTCAACTACCACCCCTCTCAAAAACAACCGGTCATCAACTGCCTTCTATACAGAGCTGTCTCCGTAGCAGATAAATATAACTTACAAAAGAAATTACGGAATGTTAAACAAATCCTTATACAAAACAAATACACAAACAACTTGATAAAGCAATAAGAAAATATACGAAAAAAATAATCAAACGCAATTGTTAGCAAACACAACATCCAAACCATATTTAAACCAACTGCAAAAAAAGGACAACTTCTAAGGCACTGTCTATGGTTATGGAATTTTTTGTAACGTTAGCCCTGATTGACCAGGAAAAGAGGTTGGAGTTACAAAAAATTCCGCAACTTTAGCCAGTGCGAGGGGCACTGTCTATGGTTACGAAATTTTGCGTAATGTCAGCCCTGAACGACCTGGAAAAGAGGTTAAGGTTACGGAAACTTCCGTAACCATAAGCAGTGCAAACTTCTGAACAACCCTGAAGGTAAAAAGGCTTCTCTATGTGATCCGGGAGCATATAAAATCCCTTGCTATTGTGGCAAAGTCTATATTGGAGTAACCAGAAGAGCGGTTAGCATACGTGAAAAGGAACATGAAAGTAAAGTCAGGCTAAACCATTTCACGCAATCAGCACTAGCTGAGCATCATATCGAAACACGACATGGCATTTTATTTGACAAAGCAGCCATTATCGCAAAAACATACAATATTTCTCTAAGAAGAAAAAGAGAAACAACTGGAATCGTAAAAGACTCTAATAACATTAATAGGGACAGTAGATATAATAACAATCCAATCAGGTTCGACCAGCTACTATAGTGGGGTACTCTGGCCAATTACAGGCATCGTAAAGATTATATATAAGAATAAACTTCGTTTCAAGTCAGCCCTGAATAAGTGAACTGCAATGTTCACGAAAAGTGGTCAAGATTTGTACTTTTGCACACGACTGGAAACCGAAATACATTCTTTTATTTTTATTATAATAAACCATCGTAGAGGCATTGAATCTATCAATCAATATCTAGTTTTTTAATAGGTTCTTACTGAATATCCAGCAAAAAGAACTGGCATTTGAACTTTAGTAAGTTTTTAAAATAAAAAATCATTAATTAACAACTGAAAGTTTAGAAATTTTTTTCGGATTACATTGGACGACAAAAATGTCCTATGTTCCCGTTAAATGCGACAAACCATTTTTTAAGTATTTTCAATTTGTTAAATATGTATAATATATGATCAATATGGCAGCCTATACGTTAATAAAGTGTAGTAAAGCTCAGCTATTTAAAATTTTGAAAATCTGACGCAAGATTTATTATCGGCGACGTGAGAACCCCAGAGTTATAGTAATGTTAAATTATCATAGTGAGTTTTTTGATATTTAAACATTTTTTTACATATGATCCGCCATACTGGATTAGCGGTTTTAGATTCTAAAAATCTAACTTTAAATTCAATACCACTGTGAGTTTCATTTTTTTTTTATGAAAAAATCAACAAGTATAGACCTAGCTTTTATTAGAAGGTAAATGTTAACTAAAATAGAAGACGTTTATTTTTCTGGGAGTTTTTTAACACTTTTTGAAGATTATCTTACCACACCTGTTATAAATAAATTAGGAGCAGATTCATGATTAGCATAAAGAATACTTCTGAATTGATATGTCTTATTTAACGGGATTATAGATAATTGATGTTGGCCAGTGTTACCAGTTATTTTCTGCTGATTGCAATTTAATAATAAGTTTTCAAGTATTTCTAATCTCACATTACTGTATTTATATTTTTTTGAATTTTGTCAACTACCAAAAAGTGTAATTAACGACCACTTTAACTTAATTTGACGTAAAATTATCTAGATCTAAATTAGGAGCTACATAACGATTTTTATTATTTTGTTGTTAACTTGCAAAACAAACATGTTATGACACACACAAAATGTTACGATTCATTCTTCTACTCTCTTTTTTTCTGCTTATTTCAGTGTAATTTGTGTTTGATTACATTTCATTCAGAGCGAAATTTGGAGAGTTTTCATGTGAACAATAATTGCTTGTGGAGCAATTAGCAGATTCGTTTATCCAGCACGAAGCTTTTATACTTGCGTTGTGCGACAGGCCACGGAATGAACAGTTTCCGTGATTTAGTTGAGCATGTATCTATTAACGTGCGAAAGTCGAACAATAAAAGTGCTTTCTAGAAGGGTCGATATCCAGAATGTTAAGCATGAAAGATTGCAGTTAGCACTCGGATGGGTGACCATTTGGGATTATCACCTAGTCTTTTTCATTACGTTTAACTCCTTTTCACCATAAGGTTTAACGCCGAGAGTAGATGTAGGTATTTGATGCTACCGAATGTCTACATTCAAACTCGTCTGTTGGTAACCGGCTGTACTCAGGAGTTTTGGTCTTCTGTAGTTTTTAGTAGTTTTCCACTTCTCTGATCGAATGTTCAGTCAAATGCGAGCGATCCTAATAAAAAGCCGGCTGCAGACGGTGCAGGATTTAGGGAGTACACAGGACTGAACACTTAAGGCATTACCTAGAGGCTAATTGAGAGTTGGGGCACTTGGGATTTGGTTGAAGGTACCCTTAGTAAGGTTGAATTTACTGTACGTAAATGTTTTGAAAGCATGTACATCTAAGTGATCAAATTAAAAAAAAATACAAATAATATAAAAATAAAAATGATGAAAAAATATGTTTAGCGCTTGCATGTTCTGAAACTAGTTTCTTCTCTTTTTTAAATCAACCCAGAATTTCCGAGCAATTATAATTTTCAGCAAAAATTATACAATTATTTGTACTACTGCCATTCATAGGCAATTAATTAAGCAATCATAATTAGCACTGCTGTATGTGGATGAACTCGAATTGATCAATTATCGCTAATTAATCTACCTGCAAGTTAACAAAATTATTCAATCCACTTCCTACTTTGATAATTAAACTGACGCTCTAACGTTTACGATCAGTGTAATTGTTTAAATATTAAGTGTAATTGAAGTTAATAATAACTGCTGGTAGTGTAAGTGAAAGACTGACCGTTGATAACGTGAGGCTTTTGGGTGAGGGAGGGGGGTACATAGTCTTTCTTACCTAAATTTCTTCTTTTTGAGTATATTTCTGAAATAGTTTAATTAACTTCTACTTTATCATGTAATATTTTATACTATATACGTCCAGTAAATATATAGAGTCGAGGAATTTAAATGTTCTTGAAATCTGGAGTCCACTTTTCATAAAATCTCGCGGAATCCCTGGAAATCTTTGCAATATTTTAAAATTCTCTGCATGATTTTATAGATTGTGGAAATCACTTAACATGTTTTTTATATCCTGTGATAATTTAATAAAATCTTTTAAATTGTATGAATATCGCACACACATAATGCTTGTAAAACGCTTTAAAACGATTAAGCTGCGTAGAAATTCCCTTAAATCTTGCAAAACTGTGAAAATCCCTGAAAGCGCACAAAATATTTACAATTACGTAAAAATCCCTCCTAATCGATTAAAATCTGTGAAATTCTTTTAAAATCTTTCAAAATCGAGCAAAATACTTAAAATTTCATTAAGTCTTTTAAAATCTTACGAAATACTTCGACATTCCGTAAAATCACCAAAATCCTTTCACATCTCTTAAAATTCGTTAGAACTCTCACAAATTCTTTAAAATCTTTTTAAATCACTTCAAATCTTGAAGATCTCATTGAAATCCCCTTATATCCTTTAAAATACATGGAAATACTTCGGTATCACATAAAATCATTTCGAATAGAATCGCATACAATATTTAAAATCCCATCAAAATACTTTAAAATTCGCGCAAATCCCTTACAATCTCTGAAAATCGAATTAAATTTCGTGAAATTTTTCGAAATCTTAGCAGATCCTTTGCAATCTTTAAAATACCCTTAAAATCCTTTAAAACCCCGCAAATAATCGAAAACACATTAGATCTCTTATTATCCTCTTGAAATCTTTGTAAATCTTTTTAAATCTCTTGAAATCTTCTAAGGTTTTACCAAATCTCTTCAAATTCCTTCAAATCATCGAAATCCCATTAAAATCGTTCTTGATTTCCTTAAGTCCCTTAAATCCATCAGTATCTTTTGAATTTCTGTGAAATTCAGTCAAATTTTTGAAAATCTTATTAAACTTTTTCAGTCATTTTGACAAAGTGGTTCATTTCGACACATTTGCTTCTTCTGATTGTTGCAATTCCTGAACTATTAGACAGAGACCGAATCACTTTTGTGAATTTTACTCATTTCTCAAGAAAAATGTACTGCTAGGGTTTCATGTCACATCGGTTAATATTATTGCCAAAATACATCATGTATACCTGGAACTAACACGTGAGACATTTTGACCCACACATGTTTGTTTACCTTCGCGCAAAATAAATATACACTCAAATATTTGCTAAATTACACGTTCTGCAATCTTTATACCCATTTAGGAGGCAGTCTATGACTGTCCTCCTCTTATTTTGTCTGAGTATCATTGAATAAGTAATTAGTTTGAACACTGTAAAAACAAAATATTATTTCAGGGATAGTTTCAGGTATTACAATAAGACTTAGAAAAAACTGCCTGCTTCGCAAGCACATTCTCATCGCGCGATTTGCTCGCGAGTTTAAGCGCGCCTAAGGCGCGCGACCGTTGTATCTCGCGCTTCGCGCTCAATAATAAATTTACCTCGCGCTTCGCGCTCAGCTCTTCTCAGGGTTCGCACATCGTGATCAGCTTAGGTAGATATCAGGGGTTTACTTGCAAATATTATAAAATTGTCAAAACCTCTACGATTAAAGTAGTTGTATAATTGGCTTATATTTTAGATCAGAAAGAAACTTTATTCACTGACGGCGCTATCAGCCTTAATTATACCTACAAATTTTCTTAGAATTATATACACACTATGTTATATACACACTATGTTATATACACTTTCTTTTGCGCGTTTCTCGGGCTAATGCTCGCTTTGTAAGCTTTATCGCTGTTACATGCTTTTGGTTTAATTACTTGAGCTTTATATGAAGAGGAGAACTTATTTACTTAAGTTTTAGTGACCTTAAGAAACACATTCTCACCCGGACACTCGCGCTTCGCGCTCGATATTTGATTTAAAAATCATTTGAACCTCGCGCACCACGCTTGGTTCCGTGAACCGTAGAATAGAAACAAAAAAGTTGGATAATAGTACCTTCTACGGCACGCGATTTGATCGTCGCGCTTCGCGCTCCGCAATACATTGAACGTGCGCTTTGCGTTCCGTGTTATATGCTCTTTATATACAAATTAGTAAATTTATATTTGATTTCAAATTTAATTTTCTAGCTAAAAAGATTATTTTCCAATAAAATGTTCAAATATTTCATATGTTAAAGGACTTTTCAACCTTATATTAAAATTTTTAATAAAAAAAATGAATCTTCAGCCAACAATATTAACTTTATATAACAAATTTTTAATTTTTAACAGAATGGAGGAATTTTGAAATGAATAGTAAAGGTTTAAACTGAAGAAGATAAATTTTCAACTAAACATGGATTAATTACATTTTCAGTTTTAAAAACAATTAATTTTCTCCACCAAAAGTTTTGATAAAATAGTTTAATGTGAAATAGAGGATTTTCAACTAAAATGATGAACCATTAACCAAAAAGATTAATTACGAACAAAGTAGTTTCACTTCTTACTAAGCAGTTGAAGTTCCATAAAAAAGATGAATTCTTAAATGAAATATAATAATTGATATTTCAACCAGAAAATATTTTTATTTTATTCTAAAAACAGCTAAAGTCCGACAAAAAAGACGAATTTTCAACAAAATGGTTCAATTCTCAACGAAAAAACCAAGTGTCGTATCAAAAAGTGCTTGCTAGCATACTTGTTGATCTTTTTTTAACGCACACTTTTTGTTGTTCATTTTTTTTTGTACCATGCGTCGTTTTTCCAAAAATTAAATTTGTTTATTGTTAATGTTCTTTTTCACGATTAGAACAAAAACTACGCATTCTATTAAAAAATAATTAACAACAAATGTGTAGCTCTTTTTTGGGTACACAAATTTTGTCTATTTATTTTTTTTTTATCTTGTGTCGTTTGTCTAAAAATTTAATTCTTCTCTTTTTAAAGCAGTATTTTACGAATAAAAAAAAACTACGCGTTCTATCAAAAAGCGATCTGCAACAAATTTGTAGATATTTGTTGAGTGCACAGTTTTTTAAATTCATTCTTTTTTGTATCTTGTCTAGTTTTACCGCGAAATGGAATTTTTGATTTTATATTATTTTTTGTGCAATAAAATTGGAATTTTGGTTTTCCAAAAAGATTCAAAAATTTCTTACGACAATTTTGTAGAGTGTTTGAGAAGCAACGTTTATTTCTAATGATTTGTATTGTGTCGTGCGTTATTTTGCTTTAAATTTTCATTTTCGTTTTTTTTTCTTCAAATTTTGCAAATGCTGTAACTTTGGTACTTTGATTTTTATCGAATAAAATTACTGAAATAAATTGTTCTTATCTTTGCGTAGTACAAGCATCTGTAAATAGACTTTTTAAATCTTGAAAAAAATATTCTCAATAATTTCAAAATGCTCTAACTTTTCTGATTTTTATCTGAAATGACTGGCTAACAAACTCGACCTTCAGTTAAAAAGAGTAAGATAGTATACCAAAGGCCAATCCAATCGCTCAATTCTTTCGAAAGATTGTGCGCTAACAGACTAAAAATCTACAGACTCATAGAAGGTCTTAAAATGTGTACATTTAACAAAAACAGGGGAATGGGGTCAAATTTTACGAGTACACAAAGCTCATACCTTGTCTGATGAAAATGCGAAAACAATTATTTTATCATACATTTTATTGCCACATGTGCCTTTTTTCCATCAATTAAATTTTCTCAATTTCAATGTTATTTTTCGAGATTAAAAAAAAATCTGCCTGCTTAGCGGGCACATTCTCATCGCGCGCATCGCGCTACACATCCTATTAAAACATAATTCATAACAAATTTGTAGCTCTTTTAGCTGAACAAATTTTTTCTTTTTATTTTCTTCGCAGCTTGTGTTGTATGTCCAAAAATTAAATTTTTCTATTTTCAATGCTGTTTTTATGAATAAAACAAAAACTGCGCGTCGGATCAAAAAGTAAATAATAACGACTTTGTAGGTCTTATTTGGGTGCAAAATTTTGGGTTTTATCATCTTTTGTCGTATCTTGCATAGTTTTACTTAAAAGTAAAATTTTTTATCTTTGATAATTTTTTGTGCAGTGAAAATTAGAATTTTAGATTTTGCAGAAAAATTCAAAAAGTTGTTATGATAATTTTATTGGGTGTTTAAAACACGTTTTTCTTTCCTTGACTTTTTTCATAGCGTGCGTAGTTTGGCTTAAAATGTTCATTTTCATCTGTTTTTTGGATTTTGAAAATGCTATAACTCCGGTAATTTTTCTCATCAGAAAAAGTCATCGGGATAAATTGCTCGTCTTTTTTAATACTACTTATAACTGTACATAGAATATTTGAATATTGAAAAAAATTGTTCTCAAAAATTTTCAAAACGTGCTCACTTCCTGAATTTTTATCCAAAATAGCTGGCTAACGAAATTGACCTTTAGTTTTTGCCCCTTAAAGTGTATGACAAAGGCCAATATAATGGATACATTTTTTTTTAAATTATCGTGCTCACACACAGACATACATACAGACAGACAGGCATAAACATTCCTTAAAACCTGTTTTTCGGGTTTGGGGGTCTCAAAACGTGGAAATTTGACAAAAACTGGGGGGATGGTCAATTTTACACAAATCTAACACCTTCTCATTATAGGATGAGAATGCAAAAACGCATGCTAACATGAAGTGGTTCTAAGAAAATTTGCAGATATTATTTAGCCGAAAAATTTTATTAGTTAAAATGTTATTTTAGCTTGTGTTGTTTTTTCAAAAAGTTAATTTTTTTCATTTTGCATGCAATCTTATAACGAAAATTTATTAAAAATTTGTGAATCTTTTTTGAATGCACTGTTTTTGTCCATTCATCTGTTATCGGACCTTGCATCGGTTTTCAAAAAATTTGATCTTTTCATTGTCAGCGTTATTTTCAGGAATAAAACAAAAACTACGCATACTATCAAAACATGATAAATAATAAATTTGTAATTCTTTTTTAGATAAATAAATTTCGTTTGTTTATTTTTTTCGCAATCAAAATGAGAATTCTCGATTTTTCAGTAAAATTTAAAAAGTTGTTATAATAATTAAATAGGGTTTGCAAAATGGAACGTTTTTCTTTTTTTGAATTTTTTTTATATCGTGCGTTATATGGCTTAAAATGTTCATTTACGTTTGTTTTTTGGGATTTTGAAAATGCTACAACTCAGGTAATTTTCGTCTTATCAAAAAAAGTCATTAGGATAAATTGTTCATCTTTTTTAATTCTACTCATTAATATGCGTAGAATTTTTAAAGATATAAAAAAGTAGTCTCAAAAATGTTTCAAATGTGCTCACATTTTGAATTTTTATCCAAAATTTCTGGCTTGCGAACTTGACCTTCGATTTAAGATACTTAAAGAGAATACCAAAGGCCAATCCAATGGATGAATTTCTTCAAAAGTTATCGTGCTCACAGACAGACATCCAGACATACAGACAGTCAGACAGACATGCAGACAGACAGACACATTCGTGAAAATCTGTTTCTCGGGTTCAGTGGGTCTCATAATGTGGACATTTGACAAAAACTGAGGGGGGTCAAATTTTATACAAATCTAATAGCTTCTCATTATAGGATGAGAATGTAAAAAATGAATCTAAAAAAGTTCTTGAATATTCAAGGAGAGAAATGAATCTTCAAATGATGAACTGCATTTTTAATGAAGAAATTTGAATTTTTAATCATGTACTATATGAATTTTTAACAAAGAACATTAACTTTTTACCAGAAAAGATGAATTTACAAAAAAATATACAAATTTTTAACCAAATTGTGGAATTTTTAACCAAAAATAGAATATTGAAATTTTTTGCTACAAAACTATTTTAAAAAATGCAATTTTTAACAAAATAGTTGAATTTTCAGCAAAGAAGATGGCTCTTCAAATAATAAAATAAATTTTTAACAAAGAAGTTAAATTTCCAATCAAGAAGATTAATTTTGTACCAAAAAATACGAACTTACAATAAAATTCATCAATTCTTCATGAAATTGTTGAATTGTTAACTTAAAACGATTAATTTTCAACCGAAAAAAAATTAAATTTCCAGTTAAAAAATTAATTGAAAGAAAATAAATCGCAAAAAGTAGTTAAATTTTCAACCAGAGAGATGGATCTTCAAATAATAAAATGAATTTTTAACAAAGAAATTGAATATTCAACCAAGAAGATAAATTTTCCACCCGAAAAGATAAATTCACAATAAAATACATATATTTTTAATCAAATTGTTGAATCTCCAACCAAAAACGATCGATTTTCCATCGGAAACAAAATAATTAAATTTCCAGGTACGGAATGAATTTAAAAAAAGTAAACCTTGAAAAGTAGATAAATTTTCAGCTAGTGAAATGGATCTTCAAATAATAAAATAAATTTTCAATAAAGAAGTTACATTTTCAACCAAGTAGTATCGGAATTTTCAACAAAGAACATTAATTTTTTCACCAGAAAAGACAAATCAACAAAAAAATACATAAATTTTCAACCAAATTGTGGAATTTTTAACCAAAAATAAAATATTGACAGTTTTTGCTTGAAAAATTATTGAACAGAAAATAATTTTTAACAAAATAGTTGAATTTTCAGCAAGGGAGATGAATCTTTAAATAATAAAATTAATTTTTAACAAAAAAGATCAATTTTCAATTAAGAAGATTAATTTTGTACCAAACAAGACGAACTTACAATTAAGTTTATTAATTTTTAAAGAAATTGTTGAATTTTCAACTAAAACGATCAATTTCCAATCGGAAACAAAATAATTAAATTTCCACTTGCAGAATTAATTTAAAAAAAGTGAATCTAAAAAAGTAGTTGAACTTTCAGCCAGTGAAATGGATCTTCAAATGATAAGATTAATTTTTAACAAAGAAATTAAATATTCAACCAAGAAGATTAATTTTCCACAAAAAATATAAATTTACAATGAGATGTATAAATTTTCAACCAAATTGTTGAATTTTTAACGAAATATAGAATGATGAAATTTTAAGTTAAAAGAATTATTTGAAAAGAATTTGTTAATAAAATAGTTGAATTTTCAGCAACAGGGATGGCTCTTCAAATAATAAAATAAATTTTTAACAAGGAAGTTTAATTTTCAATCAAGAAGATTAATTTTGTACCAGAAAAGACAAACTTACAATAAAATTTATCAATTTTTAACAAAATTATAGAATTGTCGATCAAAAACGATCAATTTTGAAACAAAAACAAAATAATGAAATTTTCAGTAAAAAAAATTAATTTGAAAAATAAATTTAAAAAGTAGTTTGAATTTTTAACAAAGAAGTTACATTTTTAACCAAGTAGTAACTGAATTTTCAACCAAGAAGATTAATTTACTACAAAAAGAGACAAACTCACAATAAAATACATTTATTTTTAACCAAATTGTTGAATTTTCAACGAAAAATAGAAGAATGAAATTTTAAGTTCAAAAAATGAGCAAAAAAAAATTTCAACCAAACACATTGTTGAATATTTAGCAACAGAGATGGCTCTTCAAATCATAAAATAAATTTTCAACAAAGAAGTTTAATTGTCAATCAAGAAGACTGATTTTGTACCACAAAAGAAAAATTTACACTAAAATACATGAATTTTTAACTGAAGTGTTGAATTTTCAACTAAAAATAGCATCAAATTTTTAGTTAAGAAAAGTATTTTCAAAGGGCAATTTAAAAAAAAATAGTTGAATTTTCAGCAAGAGAGGTGGCTCCTCAAATAATTAAGTGATTTTTTAACAAAGAACTTCATTTTTTTAACAAAAAGTTTAATTTTGTACCAAAAAAGACGAACTTACAATAAAATTCATCAATTTTTAAAGAAATCGTTTGATTTCCAACTGAAAACGATCAATTTTCAACCGAAAACAAAATAATTAAATTTTCAGTTAAAAATTAATTTAAAAAAAAATGAATCTAAAAAAGTAGTTGAATTTCCATCCAGAGAAATGGATTTGAAAATAATAAAATGAATTTTTAACAAAGAAATTCAATTTTAACCGAGTAGTAAGCGAATTTTCGATCAGGAAGATTAGTTTTTTACCAAAAAAGATAAAGCAATAAAATACATCAATTTTCCACTGAATTGTATAATTTTAATTGAAAACGATCAAATTTTAACTGAAAATAAAGTATTGAAATTTTGAATTCTTAACCAATAAAAAATAAATGTTTAACAAGGTATTACAACTTTCAACCAAGTAGTTGAATTTTGAACAAAAAACGATTAATTGCCAATGAAAAATTG
>JAUELO010000071.1:3354139-3365963 GCA_032357855.1 Amphibolips quercusostensackenii | reverse complement strand
TTTCAAAACAAAAAAGTGGATTGGATAATTTTGTCTGAACAACTCTCTCTCCTAAAGATAACTTTCTAATTTTTTTGAATAATAAAAACAAATAATACAATATCAAGAGAATATTTTTTTAATACTACAATAAATATTGATAGAACATTTTTAATTTAATTGTGCAATGGTGAAGTTAAAGCTACTTAATATATACTAAAGTGTTGAGGTAAAAAAAAGTGTTGTGGGGACAAGTAACAGAAACAGAATCCACACAGGATTATTTAGTTCAGTGGTTCAAAGTGTCGTATAACTCTACAGGATTAATTAAAGAATCGCTGTGAAGTGGAGGTGAATTTTTTAGTTCAAATTGTGGGAAAAATTTTTTTATATATATATATATATATATACTTTTTTTTCAACTGCTTGTGAAATCATTGTGAATTTAAAGTTACATTTGATCATCCTGGATTTTATTATTTTAAGCAAGAACTAAATTTTCAAAAACTTATTTCTGGATTTGGAACAATTTTCCCCGGATTGATTATTGGCAGAATTAAAAGACTTTGCGTGTTCTTAGACACAGGTAAAATAAAAAAGGTAAGATAATTTTCGTGCGAATGACCGCAATTGTTTGAGTAAATTATTCTCAGGTCCGCTGCCAACGGAACCAACTGTAAAGACTCGTCTTTACATCTTCAAACACTTTTTTTTCTATAACAACGTTAAACAATGAATACTTATAGTTAAAAGGAGAGGTTTATTGAAATTTAAAAATTTCTTTGGTCGATATAAAGAGGGATCGGGATAGTGAAAAATCATTTGAATAAGGTAATGTGGTTTTGTTAATAATTTCTAATATACATTTTCTAAAGAAAAAGCTTATTTTGTGCGTTCTTTCGTAGAAAATCATGACTGGAGATGTTTTAAGATAGCATTAAAACTGAAAACTTCATTGAGTCCATCTACAACTATGTTATATATATATATATATATATATATATATATATGCAGAAACTTGTAGCGAAGCTCTAGCTAAATTAAATTTACTTGAAGGTAGTCTTAAATGTGTTCCATCCTTGCACTTAAAATGACCTGTGTAGAATCCTGTTTTAGCTTCTATTTTATATTTTGTTCGCTGAATAAGAAAGGAAAGCTACGTAGGACAAAATCTTAATTCGGGTCCTTGCTAAAAGTCTTCAGAGAACACTTGCTTTGAATTATTCGAGAAAAAGAATAAAGCCACTTCGATTCTCTTAAAACTGTATTATTTGCTGAAACTACTTTATCACGTTCTTCATATTGCAAAAAGAGAATATTAATAATACGAAGAATGAGATAGAAAAGGCCTTTAGTTCCCACCAACATTGAGTTATAGTTTTATTTTGTTGTAAAATACTATTGAGTATTTGATAATTTCTTTAAACTTGGAATTCCTCCAGACATAAATTTTCTTTCTTTCATTACTTCGAGTGAAAGGAATTTCATTACTGCTGAAAAGCTGGTAAAAAGAAGAAAAAAGGTCATCAAGTAAAATTGAATCAATTTCGAGATTTTAAAATTCGTTACCTTTTCCTAGTAAACTTAAAAAAAAAAATTTAATTCCAGTTTATTGCTTTGTACTGACACAAATCGATAACATTAAAGATAATATGAAAAATCGAAAATGTTGATTTAAATTCTTGTTTTAGTGAAGGATCCTTCATAAATTTATTAAAATTTCAATAAATGTGCTACTGAAAAAAAATTATAAGCCTTAAGAATTAAGTAATAGTTTTAGAAAAAACTAGTGTAAACGAAAATAATCTGTATTGTTAGACAAAAGTTAGTTTCTTAAGCTACCAACAATGCTACTTTTTCACACAGATTATCATCGTGCTTTTCCTTTCTAGTTGCTTCAACTGGATTTTCATCCACATATTGAAATAGTTTTTGCACATTTTATACACTACGGCTTTGTTTTGGAAAAGAAAGTTCTTACATAACAAACAATTTTTCCAAAATTTTGATCATTAATCGACAGTGCCAGGATGTTTTTTTAATGTTTTTGATAATTAAAGGTCCAGTATTTTCTTCCGGAAAAATATTCCAGATTTTTATTTTCTCTTCCAACAAGGGCGACGAGTGTGACCAAACTTGTGCTCAAATTTTTTGGAATTTCAAATAAATTTCAGAGAATTCAATATTTTTATTCCAACAACCATGGAATGTGACAATTTTTTTTGCACTCCTGCATATAATCCTGGGATTCCTGTTGACGAAATAAGGTTACATGGGTACTTCTCTTTCCGGTAGAAAAAAATATGACGGAAGAGAAAATTACAATCCGGCAACATAGGCCTGAAGAGCATGCAAAACGATAATTGAAAGTTATAGGACTCACCTTTATTTACTTAAAAATTTAAATAATTTATGGAGAATAAGCTCAAATTATCACGTTCTAGCTTTTGAAATTTTAAGTACTTCCTGTTCAATTTGTGAAGTTATATGAGGTGTAGATGTTCACTACTTTTACACTCAATCGGATATTATTAGGAGGTTCCAGCACCATCTGGAAACATCTTTTATATTTAGAATGGTGAACATAAAATAAAAGGTACTTTATTTTTATCAATAATAGTTTTTGTCATGCTGAAAAAAGTAGTTTTTCTCAAATTTAAAATTTAGAAAAAATTCAACAATGTAACCCGCACATTTATATGTGGGACGTTTGTATTAAAGTAAATATTCAAAATTTTCTTTCTGTTACCTACAAATAAGACGAATGCAACTTTAATTTCATTAATATTTAAATTTCATAAATTGTTGATCTAGATCGGACAATCAAACTAATTCTTTTGAGTTTATATTATGTTCGTCGATAATGTTTCTGTGTATAATTGAAGGGTGTTACAGCATAACCATTTAGGTTTAACATTTTTCAATATACGCGTAGGCCTAATTTTGCTCCTTCACCGTCAATTTTGGTGAAAAATTTACTTTTAAATTGGCTCAAGTAATTTTCATGAAAACAATTTATTTAAATGTGCAAGATACGAAAAAGCAATCAGCGCCATTCGACTCTGCAGAAAAATTACGCAAAATTCATGTATTGTACAATTTGTTGATTTATTCACATTGTTATATATGTAATATAAATATAAATTCGATACCGTTTAATTGTTTATTTATGCTACGTTTCCAATTAAATTTATTAGAAAACGGTAAAACACATAAACTTTATGTAATTTTGTTAGCGGAATCGAATCGCGCTTTCAATTTTTACGTATCTGGAATATTAAAAAAAATTGTTTAAACATTTCAAAAATACATTTTTATGGTTGAAAAATCATCTATTTATTATCACGCTGTTTGTTTTCCAAAGATTTCATGACAAAGTAATTTTTTGAAAAAATTGAAAACGTAATTTATCACTTTTGAGCCTTCCATTTATCACGTGGTTCTGACAAAAATACGCGTCCTAGCGTAAAGTTCTTTTGCTAAATTTGTAGGAATAATTTAGGCAAAATATTTTTTTGATTAAAATTTTATTGTATGTACCTTATGTTGTTTTTCCAAACGAAGTGTCTCATCGTCTCGAAATTCGAGGTGACTAGTCCAATATTTTTCATACGCCCAAGTCCCCTAATTTTTCGGGACGACTAGACTAGATGCAGCCTTTTCCAAGAGTTTAATTTGTTTATTTTTAATATATTTTCATAATAGCTATTAATAACTAATTCGTAAATCGTTTTTGTTTGAACAAACTTTGTCTATTCATGTCTAAAAATCGTTTATCGTTTTTACAAAAATCAATTGTATTTATTTTTAATGTTTGCACGAATAAATAAAAAACTACGCAACTCATCGAAAAACGATCAATTACAAATTGGTAGGTTTTTTTTTGGTAAACAACTTTTTTTCATTTATTTTTTTATAGCTTGTGTGTTTTTTCAAAAAATTTAATTTTATTATTTCAAAGTTATTTTTTAAGATTAAAGCAAAAACTACGCGTCCTGTCCAGATATGATCAATACCAAATTTAGAGATCTTTTTCGTTGAACAACTTTAGTAAATTTATTTTTTGTCGGATCTTGTGTCGTTTTTCTAGAAATTTTTATTTTGAATGGTATTTTTCATGATTGAAACAAAAAATACGCGTTTTATAAGAAAACGATAAATGATAAATGTATAGGTCCTTTTCGGATTAATAGTTATTATGTACAATTTTTTTTCATATCTTGGAGAGTTTGACGGCAATATAAAATTTTTAATTTTTTTGGATTTTTGTGGTTATTTTTTTTTTTACTAAAACCAGAACCGTTGGTCAAAACATGTTAGTTAACGAACTTCCCTCTTCCTTATGACCCCTTAAAATATATTTTAAAATACAATCCAATCCGATTAGTCTTGAAAAAGTTATAGGCTATATAGATGACAATAAGAACAAGAACAACAACGAGAACAGACAAACATCATCGTTGAACCTTTTATTTAGGTTTAAGGGGTCTTAAAACGTATCAATTTAAAGAAATCTACGGCCGTCAGTTTTTACATGAAATTAATACCTTCTCAATATGGTGAGAATGTAAAAATAATTTAAAAAAAAAAACAATATTTTATATGGCACTTACATGGTTGTAAGACAGAAAGATTTATGACGATATTTTTCTCAAAAAGTATTAACTTATTTTCAACTTTTTATCTCTCGTCTACCAGGGTAATTATGCATTAAGCCGGCTAATTATGGATCAAATCGTTTTTAAGCTTTTTTGCTGCTATTGTGAACTTTTCGAAACATTGTGCTGGGTTAATTTTTATCGTGAAGTGTGTTCTACATTGGGCTATAAGTGTGGAGTTTTGATATTTCACGGAGGTGTCGAAAAAATTCTGAAAGTGGCAATTTTCAAATGGCATTGGAAAAAAAACTTCTGCTTGTACACACAACGCTAAATTTTCAATTGCTAGATTTTCGTATTATTACCAAAAGTGAGATTCCGTATTTCCCGAGAGAAATGACGGATCCGATTTAAGAAAATGTAATTTCATTAAAACTAGATTTGATAAATATTCGGAAAAAATAATATATTTTTAACAGTACTCTTTAATGTCTAAACAAAACATTTCTATGTGACCTGCATTCACGAAAGCAAATTGTACATACTTTTATTACAAGAAAATTTTGATCCATAATTATTATAAAGTCCCCACTGGAAGTGTTAATATAAAATTAAGTGTGATTTTAAATAACTCCAAAAGATAATTTTGTTTTTCAATTGAATATGCAAGATACATTCAGAAGACTCATAGAAACAATTATATTTGGTAAATATACCGTTGGTCGGACAAGGATTTCAAGGTCGGACATTACTTTTGGAAGGCCGTTTATAAAAAGTTTTACATTTTGCGAATTTTTAAAAATATGTTAGAAAATAAATGGGAACTATTTTTATATTTTTAGTCAATTACCTATAGATGCTGCCCTCTTGCGTATAATTTTGCCTCGAATTCTGGCGCTACTTTGACAGATTCTGCAGTTACCCCCGATTCTTTACAGATGCTGTCTTTTTCCGATGAAATAATTTTCGATATTTGCAGTTGCTGTCTTTCAAGCAAATTATGCAACAATTAATTAAAACACTAATCCCATCATAAACAAATTAATTCAACAGATCGATAGATCTCTCTTCAATGATTTCAGTAATATAAAAAATTCATTTTTCGATTGTTTACAGTGACTGCTCTTTTCTGTGGATTGGCAGATGGTATATATGTATATTCAGAAACGAAGAGCTTTATATCTTCCTGAATAACGATTTCAGCTTCCATGTGATACGATAAGATTTGCTTTCTCGTAAAAATGATGACGACACATTTATTTATTTAGTCAGATGATACATTATTAGGAGTATAGTAGCAACCAGCTTTAGAAAAATAGAAGGGGGTATAACAGGGAATAGTGTTAAAGTGCAGGTACTTAAGGTAGTCGATTCTTTTGAACCTGGTAATCCATTTCCATTTCAAGGGCGTAATTCGACCGATTGCTTTCCATCTATCACTTAGTACGAGTCGGACGGAAATTACGAAGGTATCGCAAGACTAATCAAGTTTACTACCACTTCTACACGCAATAACTGTTTTATATCGTTTGAATATGGTTTTACATGAGTAGATAGGCTAGCAAGGACATACTGAGAAACTTTTACAAGAAGGCTACCGAGCCGGGGGTACTGAGTCACTTTAACCTATAATAAATATTTAATATCGTCTGAATGTGGTTTTAAATCAGTAGACAGGCTGATGCAGGATAATAATTCTAAGCTACCAGCCTAAATTTTTTTTCACAAGACACAGGTTATGTTTTTGATTTTTATGTGGCTTTTTTAATTATAGATTCACGTTCAGAAATATGAATGAGATTTTAAGAAAAATAAATAGGGGCCAGCTATGTATATTTACATTCACATTCACTTTTACCATCACGTGTCATTTTTATGTTATTCATTTGCACAAGCAGTCTTTTTAAAAGTGTGCATGAACCTCATATGGGTTGTAAAGAAAAATCTATCAACGGCACTCAAGAGCCTAACAGTAACGCTATTGACTGATAGGCGAAAGCTGCGAGTTTCGATTTCGCCCCTTCAATGTTGTCTAATGTTTTTAAACATTGAGTTTTATTTATTTTAAATAACATTTATTAATTTTTTATAGAGAATAGATTGGCACTTCGCAAATGATAATTATGTAATAATTTTTTTTACAAATAAACTCTCTTTTTCGTATTCTTATCTTCTTTTGTCTGTAGTATCGTACTTATCATTTGAATTATTTATTTTGTAACAGCCCAAGGTTGCCCTCGATTAAGCTCAACCCAAAAGTACTTTTATATCCAGTTTCTCTTTTGTATGTGTTTTGGTGATGCTCGCCGGTTATTTTGAGATAAGAAAGAAAGTATCAATATTTAAACTCGTCCCCCTTTCTGAAATCTATTAAAAAAATACTCTTACTAGATATTTATCTTGTACATCTGAACAAACAGTCGATTTTAATCGATTTTTTACAACTTTTTTTAAAATTTGTTTGAATACGCAACATAAATATCTAGTTAGTGTATCATTTTATAGGTTTCAGGAAGGGGTAGGGAATAGTTTGAATATTGACACTCTAATGCAAAAAAAAGTTTTTCAAAATAAAATCTTAAAGTTCGTCAAACTAAATACTATTTTCGTCGCTTTAATAGATTTTTGATATTTTTTTCAAAAATTTTTGTTGAAACTCGCACGAGAAATATATCTGTTAAGAATACATATTCATAGATTTTAGGAAGGAAAAAAAATTTGAACTATGACACAGTAAATCCTAGTGATATTTATCTGAAGTTAAATAAATGCTGCAATGAATGGAAAACTGCAATCACCAGACGGCAGATATAATGTGCAGTTGTCAATTGTTTGCAACGCTTTTATCCAACTTTAGATAATTAATATCTCTGAAATTTTACTGTGGACTTGCTATTCCTATTTTGCTATGTTTTCAAAGAAAATGAGATTTTTAATAGGTAAAAATTATATTTCTCCAATTTTAAAGATAAAAAAAACATTTTTTATTACTTTTAAGCTCAGGAACCTTAATAATCTAATAGAACGTGTTCCTTACATAGTCAGTGAAATAAAAACAAATTTTAATCAATTTCTATCAATGTTTTTGTCTATTTTTTTGATAGAATTCATATAATTAAACAACGTAAACGTCAGGAAAGGATAAAAATGGATAGATTTTAGAAAGCTAAACAATTCTAAGCTAGAAACTGCTCAAAAACACTTGGTCCGATTTTTCTTCTTTCTTGGCTTAAAAAAACCGGGAGCCATCCCCAAAGCACGTACAAAATAAAATCTGTATGTGCAAGTACTTTTAGGTAAAACTTGAACATGGCTATCCGTAAACGTTTAGTTCTTACATTATGAAAGAGAAATAGGAATTTGATGTTCAAGGAATGTGGAATATGCGAGACATGATCAAATCCATAATAAACCTCCTGGTAACTGTTACCACTTCCCCCTTGTAGCTGGAGGCACCCGCAAGCCAAGTATACTTAAAACAAGTATATATTGAATAGTCATGTTAATAATGTAAAGTATTACATATGAATATTTTTTTAGTTAGTTAAAGCTATATTGAACGTGTCATTTTGAATGAATCTTGTTCAGTCACTGTAACTGCTTCATTAAGTTACAGTAATTCACATATATGTGTAGCTAAATTAACTGCAGCCAGTGTTAATTCTGAACAATTCGCTGGTTGCTATTTATGCAAATTTCAGTTACTCTAACTACTGTTTTTAGTAAATTAAATTACTTTTCCTAATTCCTGGATGCTCCCGTAGGCAAAACAGGTTGCTCTAACTATTTTTATAAGTACATTTTTCTCATAGCACATACAATTTTAATTATTTTTTTATAACAAACTGTTTTTTAAGAACAAGAAAAAATCTCCCTCAAGAAAGATCTGAACCGGAAACGCCACTATCCATGAGTGGGGCGTTAACCAATTACGCGACTGAGGCTTTAGGAAATCCCTTCTTTATACGTATTTCGAGACTGCTACAAATGTACCACTCAGGCTTTATCCCATTAATTTTGGGAGAATGTTATTACCATTTAGAGATGCTTACGTTCGAGTTTTAAAATTTTTCAATATAAATGTTGATGTTACGAAGATTAATTTAAACAAATAATTGTTGAAGAACAAGAAAAAATCTGCCTCAGCTCAGATTTGATTCAGAAATGACACTATCCATGAGTGGAGCGTGAACCAACTACGCCACCGAGGCACTTATAGATAGTGGCGTTCCCGGTTTAGATCTCGGCTGAGGCAGATCTTTTCTTGTTTTTCATAAATTATTTGTGAAAAGTAATTGTCTTGAAATCCGTTATAATTGAAAATCGTAAATAATAAATATAAAATTTCAGACCTATCGCTGCGCAGCGACTCAGTTTGGAACTAATGTTCACTCTCAAGGCGCGTTATTTCAACTGCTGTTAACAGTTACTGAGACTATTTATATACTTGACTAAGTGGCTATTGTGATTTTGATTGCACTAAAATCTTTGTTGACAATAATGTCAATAGTCATTACTACTATACTTATTTTTTGTACCTCTCTCACAAATATAGATTAGTTGGTTTAACTACAAGAAATGGTATTCGTAACTGAATTTAATTGACTATAACAAAATGTAACCTATGTGCTTATGGAATGAGATATGTCATTTTTATAGTAGTTTTCTGTGCTAAATTTAAATCTGGACTCCATTTATCTGCAGCACATCAGATTTTCAAGATTTTTTGGATCAACATTTTTTTTGAAAAATTAAAATTAGGAGATAGAATGTTGTGAAAAATTTTTGCAATGAAAATCAATATATGAATTCGATGCATTTTTTAATGCCAAATCCAACGGCGGGCCTGTTTCTGTGATATCTTACACGGTTGCCGACATAATCATATATTTAACAAGAAAGATATACATATATTAAATAAAACAAGGGTGATTTATTGCTTTCTGCAGATATTCAGTTGTTATAAGAGATAAGTATGGTAATACATTTGATCAAATTTTACCGCTTTGCAACAAACATTTGATAAAACCAGAAAATAATGTGACTTAGTGATCATAGAATTTTTATTCACCAGTAAGATAAAAAAGAGTTAAAAATAAGAATCGAATCGGAATTTTACTGATATACCTCGTTTTCGTCCTCTTGCAATATGCAAACAAAAAAATGCAAATGACTTATTCTGAAAAGATATTTTATTGCTTTTACCATGCAGTCTTAAAGCATTGTAGATTTCAATAATTCTGATAAATTGTAAGTAATAAATAAAGCTGAGTAATAAGATAGCGATTATTATATACCGCAGAGAATATGTTTAAAATTATCAGTTATTTTCCACGAGATCTAACAAGAAAAAAGGAAAATGATTATTGGAGCTCTACTTCTTACCTTTGCGATTTTTATTAATTTTCAGGGTATGTGCATCACACTTTACGTTTTGTAATTTTTAAGCTTAAAAATATTCAATTTTGTTATTTGATGCTTGCAAAATTTGCGATTCTATAATTGCGAATGCTTTAAAATCAGATGTATCTGCTTTCCTAAATTTATTTCTGATTCTTCTAATTTTCAGTTAGTTCGTGTGTAAAGGTTTAGAGGAATTTAAAAAATATATTTAAGGTCGTGATCGCTTATTCAAATATAGATATTTGCATATGAAAAATTGTTTGTAACCAATCGAGAGACAGAAATTGGAAAAAAAAGAGAGAAAATAAGCTCTTGAAGAAAACAGGAACTAAGGATTGCAGGTCAAAGTTGAATCTGCTTAAGTTAACATATTAAATAAATCTACAATTATAATGGAATTAATTTTTTTTTAATTTCAGAAATACATACTAATTTAATGGTTCAAATCAAAAATGGTGTATTACGCTATTTAGAAATTAAAAAGAACTCTCCTTTCTGTTCTTTCACTTCTCCAAAAAGTAAAATGAAGAACCCTCAGGATACACATTTTTTAAAACACGTAAATAGCCGGTGGCATCAAGTAAATGGATGTACACAAATAATAATATACTTGTGATCGTTTAAGGAGGTAATATTTAAAGTTCATATATATCGCTTACGATTTATAACGCAATGTCAAACGTAGCACGGGTTTGGTTCTGACCTTGACTTGAATTGAAATGCACCGTAACGTAAACATCAGGGCGCTGATCTAACGCGCTGTATCACTATAGCTACTGTTTTGTCTTGCATAAGTGAGCACCGTACACCCCCCTGCGGCTCCTCTCATCTGAAACCACGGCGCCGCGTATTCCTTGGAAGGCCTGAATCGAAATTGCTACAATTTAAAGTCGGGTACATTCTTAAAAATTTTGGATATTGAAATCGGAGGGTTCTGTACAATTGACCATATATGTGTTTTTCCTTCAATTTGACATTAAAGTCATCATTTTTGTTAAATTTCAATTAGCAATAATCTATTTTGTTTTTAAAGTAATCCTTACGATTCTATTACTCACGCTTCTACTGAAAATTATTCAGGAAATTCTTTGAATAGCAAGCACATCAATTTAGAATAATTGTACGTGTAATTTACAATAAATGAAATAAGTTTAATAAAAAAATAACGCTTGCGGTTGTAAAAATGTATATTTACTATAAAGTTTTTTTTAATTAGTTTCGATAATCAATGGGCCTTTTGGTCGATTTTGTAAGCCAAGTTGTAGAACACATATATGATTTTGAGCTTGACACATGAAATGTTAAGCTCTGGGAGAATGAAAAATACAAACTGTTTAGTTTTTAGTGCTTCGGTTTAAAATTGTTAATTGGATAATTTGGAGATTAGTTTTTATAATTTTTTTGGATACAAATTTTGTTTACAGAGTTAAATGCTTCAGGATTGGGCAAGGCTGCTTCTCCCTAGTAACCTGAACATTCTGCTACAGTTTCACTCAATCTAGATCCTACAGCACGAATGAGATAATTCATGTTTAATGGCATAGAGTTTGACGTGTGGAAAAATCCTCATACTAGATAAGTGGAAGATGTCAGCATTTTACCTACGAGTAGAAATTTTTTTCCATCTGCACAATTTCGTGAATTGACTGGTACTACGGTCCTGTCATATTTATGGAGGTGGCATTTTGTTTGTGTTATACATGAAACACATATCTCAAGTGATACGTGGTGTACATAAAAAGAAAAATATAATTTTCGGAGCTGATCTATTCACAGAAAAAACAAAGTCAATTATTTTTACAGTTTTTCGGCGAAAACAATAGTCAGTATTTTCGTACCCCAAC
>JAUELO010000071.1:3259808-3277260 GCA_032357855.1 Amphibolips quercusostensackenii | reverse complement strand
AATTATTAATTTTTAATTTACCGTTGTCCCTTGCAACTCGAGACCTGAGCGCAGTCAGGTCCTTTTCTTTTATGGCTGAAATCTGGTGAAAATCCTTCAAGCAATTTGAGAAAGGAACCAAAGGAGTAATATAAATATTAAACTGGGATCCAGGGACCAATGAGAAGAGAAATAAAGAAACTATGTGTAAAAAAAATGTAATGACACTGCTCTACCAAGAAATGACAACCCCCATGCGCTTCTGTGGGTCCTTCTCTCAGGGAACAGACTATAGTGCTATTGTTTGACCCTCGGCATCGGCCATCTCGCTGGTTGACGTCATAGCCTAAAACACGTGTTATTAATTTTGAATAACAGGCAGGAAAAGGGTAGGGGCTTAACCAAAATTATTTCTGTGGTCATTCACAGAAGTGCCTCCCCCCCACGAGATGTTGTAAAGGGTTAGGGGTTTGACTGAAATTATTTCTGTGACCAATAACAGGGGTGCAATCCCGCCTCCACGGCGAGCCGCAAATTGAGGATAAAGTGCTTTTTAAAGGTACAAATAGTGTGTAAACTTTGTAAAAAACAGTGTGTGACAGTGAAGTCAAACGGCAAAATGGAAACCTTCCTCTTTCCTCCTCTTAATGGGTAGAGGGGAAAATTTTTCTTTTCTACTTTACACCTTTAAAATTGAAAGGGGAAAAGTGAGAGAGAGACAGAGATTTCTCGATCGACACCCTGTCCGATCGTGCGTTCGCCCGTTTTTTTCGATTCACTTTTGTCCCAAAAGAAGTTGCACTTTAAAATTACGTAAATTTTCCATGTTTTAACATTGTAAGTTATATTTGCAGTTATTTTATGCCCAAGTTTGTAATCAACACAGTGAAATACATCAGTATACGGTGGAAAATATGTTTTAAACATAACATTTTTCTTTTTAAAAACGTGATTTTTTAAAGTTTTGACATGCAAAATGTTTTTATTTTTTTATTTTTTATAGCCATATTGGTAATTAGTGCATTAAATACATCGCTACACGCTTTTCGAAACTTTACACGCGCGAATAAAAAAACAGCCGGCAACAATCAATCTTGCCTGCGCCGGCAGGCTAGTCACTACGTTAAGAAAAGTGTAGTTTTCGTAATTTTTTAAAATATTATATCTCAATAAAAAAACTGTTCTTCTTATTCCATCAAATGTTATTTATTTTCATGAACTTTACCCCAAAAAATTAAATTGTCTTTTATATACACAAAAGATTTTTTTAAAATAATAATTTGAAAATTGGCAATCGAATTGCCCAATGGTGAAAAATGTTTTCAAACTTTTTTTTTAAATTCATTCGTTATAACACCAAAAAAAATTAAGTGCTATTTATTAATGAATCGAATAATTTTAAGTTGTTGCGGCCCAACCTAATAAATATAAAGCACCACAGTGTGTAATTTTGAAACTCATATTGAGACACAACTTTTATTTCAACCTTGAATTGTTGTAATCCACGTTGTTGTATCTTCCTTAATCGTTAGCTTAATTGAGAGGATATCCTTCAGTTTAATAATTAAGTGTTTACTGCCCTTATTCTCTTACTTCGGCGGCCTTTATTTCCCGTTCCCTTTAGCCCCTTTCTACCGCTTTTTGACTGTATATTTAACCTAATTACACGCATTCACTGTGAAACTACATTACTGCTTCTATGTACTTCAAAATTCATAGAGCATAAAGGCGCAGAAAAAGGATGACGTTGAAATTTTTTTTTGAATGAAGGCATAAATTAAAACTCGAGATTACAGGACACCCTGATATTCTTTTTCCTCCCTCGCAACATGTCTCAATTTTTTGTTCTCACCACGAGCGTTAATAAATTATCCTCTACTGTATTAATCGGCTATTTCAACGTGACGCCACTAGAGACAGTCCATATTGAATTGTTACCATAATAAATTAATAGATGATTATCTAATTTGAAAGTCGTAAAAACGTCAACGTTTTAATAATGCATTCACCACTGAATGAATAATAGCTTTTCAATGACAAGCAAGATTATAATCAATTGGCTCTAAGTATTTTCTTTAGTTTTATTACTCTCAGTTTATAGTAGCGCCTTTTGTTGCAAATCACGGGGCTGCCGCAAAGACTGATGTACTTAATAAAATTGAAAAAAGTGACTAATTTAAACTAAAAAGTGAATAAAAGTGACGACCGTTCACCCAAAAAGAGGCCTGGAATATCAGTGGAAAAATGTATCTGCTCAAAGATTTCAATTTAAGTATACTTTGAATTTATCGGCATGCATTGACAAGATGAGATGAAATTCTGTTGCTGAGTCTGGGCGTGAAATGGGTGATTCAAGGTCACAATTGTTAGTATAAATTTTTGAAGTATTGTTCAGAGAAATTCTAATTTATTTTATTACAAGATAAATAAACATTTGTCTTTTAATTGTCGTATTTATAATACAGAGATTAACAATAGAAACTAGAAAAACAAAAAATTATAATTTTAATAACTTTAATTTTAACATTGCAGACTTCCCAGCACAAACTGCTCCAAAATTGGGTGAACAGGGTGATTTTTCAAAAAAATAGAAGAACAATAGATGAAAAGTTATTTTAAATAAAATTTATTAATCTAAAATATTTAATTCTATATAAAAAGCTTTAAATGACTACACTTTCAAGTAAACATATTGCAATTTTACCAAAATAGATGAATTTTCTATTTAAAAATATCAACTTTTCACACAAAAATGGAACAGTTGAATTTTCCATTAAAACCATTAATTTTCAACGAAAAAATATTTAAAAGAAAACAGTAGAATTTTCAAACAAAGAGATAAATTTTTTAATTATATTATGAATCTTTAACTGGAAAATGAGGTTTTAACTAAGAACTTCAACTTTCAACCAAGTAGTTAAATTTCCGACCAAAAAAGATAAATTTTGGAGGGAAAATGTAATACCTGAATTCTCAACCCCAAAATACCAACATTTGTCAAAATTGTTAAATCCTTAATAAAAATAGACTATAATTTTTCAACCATAAAGATTACTTTTCTCCTAAGATCAAAATTTTTTTCCAAAAAACAACTCATTTTCAACAAAGTATATAAAGTAACAAAGTATATGAAGTATATAAACTTTATACGTAAAAAGACACATTCTGGTTTGAAAATGGAATAGCTCAATTTGCAATGAAAAAAATTAATTTTTACAAAACAGTTCAATATACAACCAAGGGTATACATTTTCAAATGAAATGAAAACTAGCTAAATATTTAATTAACAAAAATAATAGTTGCAATTTCAAGCAAAAGAGACCAAATAGTTCAATTTTTTATTCAACCAAAAGTTGAATTTAAAAAATGACTTTTTTCAAATAATAGGTATATATTATAACAAAATAATTTAATATTCATCTAACAATAGTTGGATTTTATTATTTGGTTTTATTACTTTAATTAGCACTTAAGTGCAAAACCAGAACTAGGGAAAATTGTAAAAAATAGGGAGAAAAAAGAAATTCTTCAAAAAGGGGAAAATAGGGAAATAGGAAAAAGTGTGTGAAGTCTGATATTAAATCGCATTTTCATATAATTGTTTGCTATAGATTTCATACATAGATTAATTGAATAAATTGTCTTTTTTAAATAAAATCTAAAATTAGTTGGATTAAAATGACAAAAGTGACCTTTTTTTTAAAAGTAACTTTACAGTGACTTGATCAATACATAGTCGATTAAGTAATTGCATCTGGCATCCTTGCTAATCTAAGCGAAACAAATAGTTTTAAAATAATTGTAAAATTGAATATGTAAATAGCACTATCGAATTCCAGTAGCAATGTGTAACTCTGAAACGATTTGGAAAAGTATTACGATCAGATAGTTTTCCAAATTGCGTTCTAAATTTTAAGCTTTAACCCGATAAAGAAAAAAGCGAGGGGTTGATGATTGTTCCATGAAGCATCATTCAATATCAGATAAAAGAAACGTGTGTGCTTACGTGGTGTAAAAATATTCTTTATTATTCTACATTATTTTTTCCTGAGAAAATGCAAACAATTTTAAAAAGCAAAGTTGCAATTATTTTTTCTAACGTGCATTATAAGGTAAATTTACAACTAGCTAACTTTTATTTCAGGGTCTAAAATCATTTGAGTCTGTAATTAAAATGAAAGCGAAATACAACCTGGTAATACACGTTTTAATTAAACAGTTAATGTTCAGTGATTAAAACCTACAACAAATTTACGCTGAATACATGACATCGAATTCAAAATTTAGCACAGCAAAAATAAGGAAATTCTAAATTTAATTTCTTAAGTTGTAAGGATACAAATAGAAATAGCGTGAACCATATACTTTTTCAAATTCAAACAATTTGATTTGGATGCTTTTAAATTTCAACTATTTCAATTTAGATGCTTGCTGAAATATACTTTTATGAATTAAAGTTTTTCAATTTTAATGAGATAAAGTTCAAATGACTATAAATTAGGCAAATTTTGATATTAACATTTCACGGCATGGGAAAGTGAATATTGAACCCATGACTTTTTGCATTTGACCCTTGACCTCTATCTTCGGATTCATGATATATAATCTCATCACTTTGATATTCGGCCTTTCACCTTCTGATCTATGACCTTTCCTTTTTTAGACCTGTGTTTTGATATATGATCTCTGATTAATGATTTTTGACCATTGAACTTCGCAATATATATATTCTCGGACCTATGACCTTTCAACTTCCACCTTTCACCTTTAACCCGGGACCTGTCACTTCTGATCTGAGACCTCTGAACTCTTTTATCTTTCTCGTCTAGTATTCTGATCGTTGATTTTTCACCTATTCATTTTATACAAAAAGTAAGACGTTTTTAACTGAATGTTTTAAAATTGTCCTTAGGGTGATAAAAAATTAGGTGACTTTATATGTCGATAACATTAACTAACGTTATTAACAAATATGATAGATTTGGCCATTTATTCACATAAACACATTCTGATTTCATTAAAATGAATTTAAATTTTCCATTAATGTGAATAATTTATTAACTAGTGAATTTTTGAATGAAATTTGCTTGCAATGTTAATGGATATTATCAAACAATAAAGTTACTTTTTTTAAATGTTAAAACAATTTCAAGCCATTTTGATGAAATATTTTCGTGTGACAGATGTCAATACATGTAAAACGTATCAAAACATGTAAAGTTGTCAAAATGACTAATTTTTCACTTCATTTGTTAACACAGAAATGTAGTATAAAAAGACAAAAAAAAAGAGACAAACGAATTTGTCGGTTGACGTTAAAAAAATATAACAATTTGCAATCTGTCAATATCTTCTGTTCTATATTTTTATTTGAAAATTCAAAAAATCATTCCCTATTGCTTGGAAAATTTCAAAGAATTTGCTAAATATACAGTTTTTTCTAATAAACTATAGTAAAAAAATATAAAATTGAAAATAATTTTTGTTAAATTTACAACTTTCTGAAAATGGCCAAAAACATGTTTGTTGAATTGAGCCCAATGCACACATTCTGGGGAAAGTTTAATATGTCGGACTTGAAATATCTTGAACTTAAATCAAACAAATATGTTCTTATTTTACTTTTCCAAAAAAAGAAAATTATCGCGGTGTTTCGCGTTCAAAAATGGTCTCTAAAATGATTTCTTTGGCTTATTTTGAGAAAAATATTGCATTGTTGCAATAGCATCATCATTTTTTATTTATGAAATATTAGTCACAGCAAGTCTCTAAAATTGCTAAAAAAGGTAATATCAAGGTTTTTTGAACACTTCAAACATCAAGAAATTTTTTTTACAAACAGTCAAAATTAACGAATGTTTCCTTGATTCAAGTTAGAAAAATTTTAGTTTCCACGTACATATTCAACTTTTTTGAAAATGTTTGCATATGACTTAATCTAAAAAATCATGTATTTTGCCGGTCAGCGAAAAATTCTTTTCATTTATTAATTTTCATTATTTATTACACACTAGCAAAATTTGAACTAATGTACATAATAAATAAAATACGGTATTAAATATGATGTATGGCACCAAAAATATTTGTCCGCACCAGACATTTTTTATTTGCTTTAAAGTCCTTGATATTTTCCCAGACTGTCGTGGACATTTTAAGAGATTAAATTTTTTTTAGTTTATTCAAATTTCCTAGACAGACACTTTCTGTTGTTCCTTCTTTTACTATTTATTCTCTTTAAATTTAAATCGGTTATGGTTTTCACTGATTTCAATTAGCGGACTAATTCTAGCTATGGATCAGTTATCTTTACTGATGAATTAGTAAGTTTGACTTATTCATCAGTGAAAAATAACTGATTTATAGCTAGAATTGAGCCAATAATTAAAATTAAGAAAAATTATAACTGATTCAAATTTAGAGAGTTGATATATATGAAGTATTGATTATATATAACTTACTGTCTTATAAATATTAAAAGAATTAGACTTTTAATTTTTATAACATTTTGGTGACCGTCCAACAGTCTCAAACTGAGTTCTATATTTTTTATAGGACAAATTTTTTCCGTATTGTTAGTTTTCCGTTATCATATATCTTTGTTATTATTATTATTTTAAATGCATAAATTTCTCTCCGGATGCAAATAGCATCTATTTATGTTTTCAAATATTATGCTTTTCTGTAGGTCACATTGATTATACCCACTCACAGTAACCCATATCAGTACGTAAATAGTCGATTGCTTTTAACCAGAAATATAGAGATACTGATACGGTCCTGTATGTTTTGTAAAATTGGACGGGGATACATCAGAAGGTCAGAAAAATATTAAATGTTAAAAAAATTGCATATTGCACAAAGAGAATGAAAGGGTAATATTTCCTTGTTATTAAAGTTATATCATGTGCAGAATTTTGGCGCCCATAATGCTTTTCCAGAGGCCACTGAAAAAAAATGGCAGCGTTGAAAAAATGTTCAGTAGTGTGAGAAAAGGGATTCACGTGATGAATAAAAGACATAAAAGAGGTAAAAAGAAAAAAAGAAAAAAAGGAGAAGCGGATGAAGGGAGAGAGAAATTTTTGTTTGAACCCAGCACAATGACCTTCCCTCTCATCATGGATGGGTAGGAAAAGTTACAATGGACACTGCAGCCCTCACATGCGGAAGCTGCGGAAGTACCGCAATAATTCATGCTAATTCTGAAATAGAGATAAGAGCGGAAGGAGAAAAGTTAACGCGTGAGATGAGGTAGCAGAGTAAACACTGAAAAAGTGAGCTTTTGTGCTCCCATAGTGAGAAATGTAAGTGCACGATACAGACGATAAAATTGCAGAAAGAGGGAGACGCCTTAAATATAGTAATTCCATTCAGAAAAAAGGGTTTCGTTTTACTTTACAAAAACTGAATAAGAAATTACTCGTGCATTAAAACAGAAGCATAGTAAAGGTGCACAATAAATCATACAATCAATGAATCTTTTTTTATTTTTTAGGCCAAAAATTTTCTGCATTTTAGCTAAGTTGTTTATTTAGAAACTTTGAAGGTGAGCCTCAATCAACTTTAATCGGAAGGGCCTTGAAGTTATATGATATTTAGTGGATGTTACCTCATGATGCCATACAATTATTTTTCAGAACAAAAAGATCCTAATACAAAATCTCTTTCAAAATTTCTAAATTAAAAAAAATAAGTATGTGAATTAAAAAAAAAGTATGGAGCCGTGCATAAATTACGTAAAATCTTTTGGGTGTAGGGCAGGGGTAGATCAACGATTTTTCTATGCTATCTCACAAGAGGGGATACGTGGCCAACACTATTTCTATCGTAAAATATTTTTAAGTCTGCAAATTTATAAAAAACAAAACTTAATTTAATTTCATTGTACGTATAGCTGTTTTTCAGCGCAATCTAGTTATTACTGCAGTACCAAGTACATTTGATGTAAACAAATTTGTAGTTACTTCACTGATAATTATAACAGTATTACTTGCTGTTTACCCAATAATATAAGTCACACCTATTAATATTAGTATCATTATTAAATATAATAATCATAAGTTTACGAAATAATAATAAATGAATAAATAAGGGATCATCCAGAAATTACGTGAGGTACTTTTCTGAAGTTTATACACTCCCCCAACCACCAATTATGTAAGATACTGAGGTTTCATGAGCTTCAGAAACGAAAATATAGAAAATATAAACGCTGTTAATTAACAAAACATGAAAACTTAATAAAATTTGTTTCAGAAAGTAAAATATGTTGAAAGAAAAAAGTATATAGTTTTGTGAATGTACACATTTTTAATTTTGCCAGGACCTGGAATGTCTTTTTGGCTTGAAATTTTGATAATTTCAATGCTTTTTTTATTCGTTTTTGGTTTGAAAATTCATCTGTCTTAGTCAAAAGTCCATCGTTTTTTGTAAAAAATACAACTGTATAGCTAAAAACTAGTATTTTTCGGTTAAAAATAAACTTTTTATTTTAAAACCATATTTTTTGGTTGATAATTTAACTGTTTTGTAGAAAATTCGTATTTTCGATTCGAAAATTTAACAATATAGAACAGGATTCAACAACTTGGTAGAAAATTGAAATATTCGGTCAAAAGTTGAACGACTTTGTTAAAAATTCAATTTTTTTTTGCAGATTCATGATTTTCTAAAAAAAATTGATTTCTTTGGTAAAAAATTTAACTATATGGTTTTAATTTAATTTTTTTTAATTGATCTTTTTTACTTAAAACTGGGTTGAAAATTATCTATTTGCTTGAAAATTCGTCTTTTTTAGTAGGGAATAATTGTTTCTATTGAAACGCATCTGTTTGGTTGAAAATTAAGCTGTTTTATTTAAGTATTTGAGTATTTTATTCAAAATTTGTCTCTTCTGTACATTCAAATGTTTTTTAATTTTAAATTCAAATCTTCTTGTTGTTTGTTGAAATATCAACTATTCAGTTAGACACAATCTTCATATTGAAAATTTAGCTATTCCATTTTTGGGTAAAATTAAATCCTTTTAGTTTAAAAATCCATCTATTAGGTTTAAAATTTATGTAACTTCTTACAAATTCGTCTTTTTTTGGTGGAAAATTCATTTTCTTGGTGGAAACTTGAAGTATTTAGTTAAAATTTTATGTCTTTTATTAGAAATTGTTTTTTTTTATTAAAAATTAATCTTTTTCGTTAACAATGTATGTTCTTGAACCAAGTAGTAGATTATGTACCTAGGCAGTGAAGTTGAACCTTATACGAGAATGCAGAATTTAACGTCTGAGCCGAAGGCGAGGACGGTGAAACTGCATCCATGTATAAAACAACTTTACTGCCCTGGTACATACGATACTTTATTTAAAGTAGGCAGAATAAGCGTGAATTTATTTGCAAGGAGTTGAACTAAAATAGTGGTTTATTGTATCGCGCACGCTCGCGCGTGGGGCGTCGTTATAAGTCCTTAAACGGTCATTTTTACTGTTCCGGTATCGCTCTCTTTCTCACTTATTCACTTTCTCATCCTTGCTGTCATTTCATGTGCCGCTCGTCACGGTACAATAAAGTGCTGTTTTACTGCCGCTGCTCGGGAAGAAAAAGATCGCTTATCCTGCCTATTTCAGAACAAAACAATTATTTGGATGAAAATTCAACGAAGTTAAAAAAGTTCGCTAATATACTTTTTCAATAACCTTTTGCACTAAAGGAATATGAAAATCATTTTCAATTCAAAAGTTATAATTTACAACACCTTTTTAGGATCTTTTTACTCTACTTTGTTCAATCATAAGCCCCTGAGTAATTAAAATGTTTTGTTTTCTAATATAAAAGTTTTTAATTCTAAAAAAAGCGCACCCATGATTATTTGTTTTTTTCCTGCGCAAAATAGATGCATTTATATTAGATTATATCCTACGAAAAAGTTATATTAAAGTCTTTTTTAGGTAAGAGTTGGTTGAGGCTCATTGTGCTAAGTATCTGCAGTCTAAAAAATTTTGCTTGTATTCAGGTATATTTTACTGAATTTAATGCCAGAAATTTTAGGCATTTGTTTTTTACTGAGTTAACTAGAATAAAACAAGCACTCAATGTGAGTGGTGTTTTACTACCATTGTAAATTGGTTTTCTTAAGGCTAAGAGGTCCACTGAGAACTCTTCTCTACTGATTTTTTGAGAACATTGTACATTTAATTTCTTGAATTGCTTCTTTCATCTATCTTTGTAAATTTGGTTTTCTTAAAAACCTTTTTTCATCTAACATTGCACACACAAATTCTTTAAAACCATAGACAAAATTTCTATATCCGACAGTTTGTTTTTCCTCATTCCCAGTTTCAGAGTGGCTGCAGGTCAGAAAAAACCTGGTAATCCGGCAATAGTCAGGGAATAAAAAAAAAAGTTGCAAAATTCATAAAATTTCTGTAAAAAGCACTTTAAGTAACTATGTAAAATAATCAGGTCTGGCATTCAGTCACTTTTAGTGACTTTTTTCTCAAATCACTTTTTAGTCACTTTTACTAGATAAAGTCACTTAAGTCACTTTTCTTTATTAAATTAAGGTCTATATCTATTCACAAATTTTTTTAAATTTCTTTGAAATATTTTGGTGTATTTTTAAAAATTCCTAATACTTGTATGCCGAATCTAAATGTACAAACCTGTCAAGAACACGTACAGACACTAACAAACTTTTAACACTAATCTGATCTAAACTGATTTTATGCGATTTTTAAAACATCCAAGGAATTTTCAAGAGCTTTGTAAAGTTTCATTGGATGTTACAATATTTAAAAATACTTCATAAAGTTTCAAAGAATCTAAAATATTTCAGGGTATTCAAAAAAGCTCCAAAGAATTTCCAAGTATTTTACTAAATTTCAAGGAGCTTATAAAGATTTAATGACTTTTGGGATTTAAGCAAATTTCCATGGGGTTTTAAAGAATTTCGGAAGATTTGAAATGATTATACAGGACGTAAAAGGTTTCATAACATTGCAAAAGATTCCAAGGGATATTACAAGATTTCTACGGATTTTAATAATTTTAAGTGATTTTAAAAGCTCTCAAGCTGTTTTTGTAAATTCTCTAGGATTGAGAAAAATATCGTCAGATTGTATGTGAATTCACGCAATTTCGTAATATTTGAATGGGCTTTCAAGGACTTATTCACAATGATGTTGACGAATTTTTTAAGATTTTCAAAATTTAGTAACATTCTAATGTATTTCCAAAGATTTTATAGAATTAAGAACCTCTTGGACATTTTAAAAGATTCTCAAGAAATTTCTGCACATATGAAACGATTTTACCGGACATATAAGGTTTTAAAATATTTTAAAATATGGCAAGGGATTTTATAAGATTACCAGTGATTTTATTAATTTTTAAGGAATTTTCTTAAGCTTTTAAGGTTGTAAAATTAACTCATTCACAACAAGTAAGAGATTTTGTAGGGTTTCAAAGATTTAAAGAGATTAAAAAATATTTTTTGCAATTTATTTGAATTCGTGTTCAATTTAATATAACTTCTTCTTAATGTATCCTGAATTTCTTTTAATTCCTTTAAATTAAAAAAATTTGGAAGTTCAATAGAATTATTTGAAATTTACTTAATTCTACTTGATTTAATGGATTTTTCTAAACTTTTAAAAGTTTTTGTTTAATTCATTCTGAAGTCTTTTAAACTCACCTTGAATTCTGAAGCTTCTATCAAACTCTTTTGAAATCTCTAAAATATTTTGAAACTCATTTCAAACTTACTGAGTTCAATGCATTTCTTTATATTTTTAAATTATTCTTAAACCACTTGAATTTTTTTTTCGATTCATGATGAATTTCTACGAATTCAAAATCTTATCATTTTCGTTAAATTCCTCTGAGTTCGCCCTAATTTTACTGAAATAAAATACATTTTTTGGATTTAAAAATCTTTCTTCACATTCATTTTAATAAAGCTAAATTGTTTCGAAGTTTTATGAATTTATTCTGTATGCTTTAAAATTCAAATAGAATCCTTATCAATTTTACCGAATTCTTTTAAATTCAAAAGAACATTAGTCAAATTATTATTGATGTTAAATATTGAATATTGTTATTAATTTGAAGAACAATTCCAGTATCCGTTCTCATGGGTTTTCAAAAACCTTAAAATAATTTTAGAAAAATCTAAAAAAACATCGGTGACTTTCAAAATTGAAACCTTTTTTTTTAATTTTCATAACTTTTTGTTTTCTTTAATTTATTATGGATAGGTAACAATGACCTCTACAAGCTCTGTAAATATCAAAATGGGATCTTCCTTAGTTTTTGAGAAATAATTAAAAACGTACACTATAACGATGCATACGATGTGAAAAACCATGTAAACGATAGACTAACAATACAGACAAATATTATACTCATATCCACGAACTTCCGAATTTAGGCTGTCGGTCGCTTGGCACACCATACCACGGTGTAGGTTCTTAATTATTTTTTAAAAACTAAGATTGATCCAATCTTGAAGTTCACAGGGTTTTTATAGGACCTTGTGAACTATTTATAAAAAAATTATAAAAATTTGAATTTTTAAAAAATTTTGGTTTAAAACTTTATTCTTCAAAAATCCAAGAAGTTTAAAAAAATTTTTTTTTTAGAAATATTTCTTTAGGACTGTGTCTTATTAGAAACAGTTAAAAGAAATATACACCCTAATAGCATAAAACTAACCAACGTTGTATAAGTTCAAAAAAGGTCCAACATTTTCAACTTTGAATATCTTCTTAGTTTTTTGAATTTTTAAAAAACTATTTTAGGGTTTTTGTTTCAACACCGAAGAGAACGGATACTAGGATTTTTATCAAAATTACTAACAATAGCTGAAATTCTTTAGATGATTTGACATGGAATGGTCTTATATCAGAATTAATGCCATATTACGGCAAATTCGATAATATATACGATCCTATCAAATTGTAAAACCGAGGTAGATCATCCAGTTACATGCAAATCCCATTTACAAAAACTTGTAATTTCGTATGCTCGACTAGCTTACCTCAGCGAAACACGCGAGTGCTTCTGAACATCCTGTTAAATATTTTATGACTGCTGACCGGTTACGAGTAATGATCTATTTATGCAGGCGATACGTTGTTCATCCGATCGTGTATAAAAATTCTTAGGCTTTCGCTGATAAAAGTATCAGCCACCTAACTTTTTTATAGTGAAATCGTATGATAACAGATATTTTCCAATTATATTGGTATTCGCTTTAGGGGCTGTGCATAAATTGCATGGGGGTGGGGGACGTAGCGAAAACCATTTCTTACCTGAAATATTTTCAAGTCTGCACATGCTACAAATCACTAAAAACAAAAGTTTAACCGATTTCATTGCAAACAGCTGTTTTTCAGTGCAATCTATTGTATAAATATAAAACATCAGGGGCGCAAAACCCTGGTGTCCTGGATGCCAGGACACCCAGCCAGTAGGTCAAGTACACCCACTGTTAATTTGATAAACGTGTAACTATAATGAAATAAGTGTTAGAAAATAGAATGTGCAAATATTAATAAGCATTTACTTTTATGAACCTGCAATTTTCTGAGCAGCATTTCCAGATTTCTAGCCTAATATTTCAAAATTATCAAAAATAAACTTCCACTTTTATTCAAAGTTGTATTCTGTAGTATATTAATTGTAAAAATTTATATTTATAAATCACAGGCTCCACAGTCTTTCCCCCTTTTTTTGTTTTTCCACTTAAATAGAGGATGAATTAATTAAACCCAATGAGAAAATCCAACTATTTTTCGTCGAAAGTTCATGCTTCTCAGTTAAAAAGACTACTATTAAATTTTGGGTTAAGATTTTACCTTTTTAGTTTGAAATTTTATTATTCAGTAAAAAATTTAATTATTCTGTTGAAAATGCGACAATTTTGTTCAGAAAGTAATTATTTTTTATTAAAAATCCAACTGTTTTGTTAAAAATGTATCTTTTTCGCTTGAATATTAAATATTAAATATTATTTTTTTGTTGGTTCAAAAATTCACCTCTTTTAGTAAAAACTAATTCTTTTTTGATTAAAAGTGCAACTGGCTAGTAAAAAAACAATCTATTTTAGTAAAAAATTACCTTTTATGTTAAAAATACAAATTTTTGGAGTAGAAATTCTACAGTTTTTTTTAGAAAATATATATTTTTGTCTCGAAAATTAAACTATTTGTTTGAAAGTAGACCTACTTTGTTAAATATGATTCTTATCACTTGAAGATTCATCATTTTAGTTAAATCTTATTCCTTTGGTCAAAAATAAAACTGTTTTGCCAATTTTTTTAAAATATATTTCTAATTTTGGCAATTCACCAATTTTATTTTTGGTAAAAAATGTAGCTTTTTTCATTTGAAAATTCAACTACTTGGTTAAAAACTCGTGTATTTTGCTAAAGACTCTTTTTTTGGTAGAAAATTAGTCGTTTTGCTTTCAGATTTAACTATTTGCTTAAAAATTTATGTATTTTGTTAAATATTCGTCTTTTATGGTTTGTTTAGGTTTCTTTTCGCGACCCAAAAATCATCCATAATATTGGAAAATGTGACGGAAGACGTGTTTTGGATATAACGAGAACTTGAGAGTGGGGCAAGTGACACAAATCTTTTTTGTTTTTTTTTCACATGCGCTTGGTTTACCGACTTGAAAAGAGAGCCCATGCTTAATCCGTTACGCAGCAAAACACGTTATTCCTTTTCCGCGTCTCTACCACAAAAAGTACAATGCTTGCCACGAGGGAGATGTCTTTTCACGGCTCGGGCAATATTTTCGAAACTCGTATCTGGCTTTGGCCTTCAGCCCTTGCCTACCACTCGTTTCAAAAACATTGCCCTTGCCGCAAAAACACCTCGTTCTTCTCCTCGATATGCAATCTACTTTTTTATCAGATTATTAATATATTTATGAATTAAGTCAATAGCAGATTTGACCAAATGTACATTCCACCATCAAAATTTTCCCGCTTCTTATCTGCATGTTTGATAAATCCTAGTAATATAATACGCTAGTAAAATGAACTTTCTGGCCTTGTTTGTGTGATAAAATATCCCCTTCTGTGATAAAGGTTCTGGAAAGTGTAATCAGCTGAGCAGAAAATTTAGCTTACATGATAATGAATAATGTATGCAGAAAGAGTGGATAAGAATATCAAGTGTTAATAAAAATTATATTCTGAAAAAGTAACTTAAATAATCGTATGAGTGATTCAGATTTAGAAAGCAGACACTACTATTGATCCAATTGCTGGTAATAATGATAAGATTTGCAAGGACATTGAGATAGAGTGTATCTTGATATATCTATATATACATACATACTAATTATTTACATTCAGAAAACAACGTTTGCAACTTACATCAATACTATTATTTACATGTTACAAAAGAGTTGAGTTTGAAACTAATAGTGGCAGCATTGTCTGAAATAATTTTGTATGAACAGAGATTTTTACTTACTGGAATCTATACTGTTAGTTTTTTTGGTTCAGAAATTCGACTGCGGTAGCGCTAAAATTAATCAATTTTAATTTTGATAAATAATTTTAAATACTCGGTCATCAATTATAAATTAGACAACGAGACTGACAACACTGTGTTACAAAATAATTACAATTCTAAGAATTAAAGAAAATCATGCTGCTAAGTTTACAAACTCGGTATTTACTATTTGTAAAAATAAAAAAATGTTGATTGAGAGAATAATTTATAATAATTAGATATTAAAAATAGTTTTAGAAAAAAATTAAATACATTTTAAAAATTAAAGCTATTCCTGTTTCCGAAAGAATAAGCTTTTAAGCTTTTTTGAACTAATTATTTAAAACGCTAAAAATTTGAAAATGTGACTTTTGTATCTTACGATAAAAAATGTTTTTAGGAATAAAAAAAATTTTTTAATTTTAAATCATTTAGCCAATCTCTTGTGTGTTTGTTTGTAAGTTAATGACCCAAACTTACATAATTTTTAAAATATTTATGTATATTTATTATACTGAAATTTATTTTCCGGTCGACAAAATTTTGACAGAAGAAACTAAAATCAAGCATTATTTACTTTTTGTAAAAATAATATTTAGTGCTATTTTGAATAAAATTAAAAAGAATGCAAATATAGATCCAAAATCCGATTTCAGCACTACACCGGACAAATTTTGGAATTGAAAAAAGTAACAATGTGAAGATGGATTTCAGCGAAACAAAATCTCTGTTTACACAACGTTGTTTGTACCGATGCGATGCTTCAATTACTTTAAAATGAGAAGCTGCGCGAGCAAAATAAACCCTCTAGTTATTCTTTATTTTTTCAACACTAAAAGTTTTTAGGAATAATAATAGATGCATCTATAAAAAGGCACGTGAAAAAATTATGGTATAATTTGTATGGCGTATGTACAGATCAAATTTTGATCGTTGGTATTGCATTTGCTAAGTGTTAAATGATAAATCATATCTTTAATGAGAAAAATGATTCAGGAATAGGTAACAACCTCGAAATTCTGCCTCTTATTTTTTTTGCATTGAACCAGACCCGTGTAAGAAGATGATTCAGTGGAAAGAGCTTACGTAACTATATGCCTGGTTCTTATTAGAAATTCACTCTGCGTAAGCAAGAAATAGATGGGAAGATCAGGGAGAGCAGGTGTGTATGTGCACACTGGGAAAGAATAGAGAAACTAAGCCCTGGGAGCGAAAAGCGTGTAAGAGATATGAAAAATTAAAAGGATTGTGAAAGGAAATATAAAATGAAATATGCCTCCTGTACTAATTAAAAATTCCCAGAATTGTGGGATGTTTACAAAAAATATATTTTATTAAACAGATAATGTTCTTAATACATGTGAGGAGTAATATAATTTTTTCAAAACATTTTGCACTTTTTAAAATAATTAATAATCATGCGCTTCTAGCTTTTAATGGGGAAGATTTGAGTTTTATTTTAAACTCTCACATTATGCTGCTTATTATGAAGAATTGTATTATTTTATAGGTTGTACCTGTATTTAAAAAAAAAATTATTATTTGCTTGTAAAGTATTCTCCATTAAATTATAAACAGCCATCATAACTCGGAAAGAGTGTAGATATCAAGCCATTTCGAGTGCGGATAGATCTTAAATGGGTGACCATCTTTGACGTACCACCGGCTTGTGTAGTCACTGTGTTTTAGGTAATTTCCAGTGAAGATTTGATGCCCGAGATAATTGTTTGCATTCGATAAGCAGTGTCGAAAGACTGCCTTCAAGCTCAATCAACAAAAAATTAGATACACTCGGGAGGTGGTTTTCTGCAGTTTTTCTTTCCTTTGGCCAAACGTCGAGGAAAATCTGAGTACATTTAATGAAGTAGAATGCAGTCGTTGGTTGGCACTGATTGTGATTGAATCAATACAGTGATTATAAGCACACCTCAGTGAAATAAGGTGTTCGAAAATGTTTGAAGGGTCATCTGA
>JAUELO010000071.1:3188941-3199550 GCA_032357855.1 Amphibolips quercusostensackenii | reverse complement strand
TTTCGCTCTTACGGCGTTGGTTGCGACCCTGCTCTGCCGAACGCTCCAAAGGAGATAGAGTCAACTGCCCGAAATGAGAAGTGCCAAATTTTCTAGAGCTTCGATTTTCGGACGGCAGTTTCCGTTGCACACTTGAGGCCTGACATCGTTCTCCAAGACTTCGAGAAGCAAACTATATTCGTCATCGAATTCTCGGCTCCGGCCTACTACAACATCACGGCCAAGGAGAATGAAAAGGAGAATAGGTACCAAGACCTTAAAAGGGAGCTGCAACGACTGTACCCAAAATATTTAGTTGAAGTAATTGCCCTTGCAGTCGGTGCTCTCGGAGGTGCAAAACTATCACTGATTCGTAACCTTGAAACCATACCCGCATGCCAAGAATATGCCAAGGCACTTGCGCGATGGATACAGAAAGCTGTCATATTTGGGTCGTTTTGTGTTCTCAAGACTCTCGAGCGCTTCACCGGCCTGTTCTTGTAATTTCAACGTGACCTGTGGCCACCCATCTCACGGTTGTGAGACGTGGCGACAGGTGTGATTTAACGCGGTTCTACTGGGAGCTGACGTCATTTTTATAAATGTCAGTTGCTCGCAGTGGGGCCATGCGGTGGTCGTTTAAGCTTTTTCTTATTATGTATATGTATTCATTTGTACAATAAATAAAATAAAAATAATACATGTAAAATAATACTAGTATCATATTAGCATTAACATTAAGACAACCTTATTTTTTTAAGAGACAAGATGTTTTTTTCGTTCTCAAGAAATTTCTTTCGACTTTCTTTTACCTATTTCTTTTATTAAATATTATTTTCTTAATTACTGCTTGACAGTAGATTATCGATAAAATAAAAAACTCTATGTAGTTATTCTGAAAAAGTATGGTGATAAACAAAAAATAATTAATAATTGTTTGATTTAATATAGATGGAAGTTTATAAACTTGTAGATTAATTTATATGTTAGAATAATTTTAAAAAAATATAAAAGAAACGAAATGGATTTTAAAAAAATAATCATTTGTGCCAAAATATCAAAAAAAAATAAATAATAAATATTTTTTCAAAAAACTTTATTTCTGCACATATAGCACCCTTGTGAGGATTTAACTGCACAAGGAAATATTATACCATATTCTCTGGACGTTGCAACTTCTTGATAACATTTTCACTATATGAATGCAAACATATCCAAGAATTGTTTGCCCCTATTAGAAATAAATGTAAAACTTTATCATTTTTGATGCACGTGTATTTTTAGAGTAGAAAAATTTTTTTTGGGAACTCAAATAATAAAAAATTAATCACGAATATTTATAACGAAAACAAGCAATAAAAATTTGCTTTTTATTATTTCTCTACAAGTATAATCGAACCTGACTAGTTAGCCGGTTTTGGGACTGACAGTGGTAACTAGGGATGTCAACCAAACATAAACAGTCAGGGACATATGAACATACTATTTCCGGTAAAATTTTCTGCGTAGTAAACAAAACTTAAAAAATCTTTTTTTCTTATACAGAGATAAGGACAGACTAAATATTTAACGGAAATGAGGAAGAAAGTTTGCTGTTACACGTTAAAATAAATGTTTTTCCTGCTTAAGTACTTAAAACGTTTAAGGACCGTTGATCATCTCGTTTAATATAAGAGCTTCCTCTTGAATAATCGGCCCGGATACTGAATCACCTTCGTCACTCGCTTGGTTAAACCATCGAAAACAGCAGTATCTAAATGCACATCTTCTAAATGCAACAAAACACCTTGCAAAGAACTTGACAGTTTGAAATTACAAAACGTCGTAGAGGAAAGATAGGTTGGGTAGCTGTACTACAGAGCCACCAATTTGAAAATATGACGAGGAATTTAAATTTCAATGAAATATTAGCAAAAAATCTTATAGTGAATAATTAATTTTACACCCTGGTATGATATCTTTGATCAAAACGATTTGACATTCACTGTTCCTTTTCATTAAAATTGCTTTTATAACTTTATGAACTTGAATGAACTTGAAATAAATAAAAGTTCGCATGTCACGAGGCGCTGTTGTCAAGGACAAAGAGATACTACAAAGCCACATTCAAAAGCACGAAATTAGTTTGCTGGATTATAGCACGAAATCATCTGATCGGTCCAATCGGCTTTAGTTAGCTTCAGAGCCTCACTGCTGGTCAACCCGAGCTCGCTATCGTGCTTATTCTCTATGCAAACGTGTAAGCCCTCGCCGCTTGAAAGTCAACTGCGATGCAACGTTGTGGCGCAATTACCGAGGACGTTAAGGTAAGATGCTTTTTCGCTACGCTCCTGTTTTTCACGCTTGGCTAACCACGAACGACCTTCTTTATTTGCTCCGCGGCTTCTCTCACCCTAGACCACGGCACGGCGTCAATTCTCTGAAGTCAACTAGCCAGGTGCCAACTTTTCAGGTTCGACTATATTTTTCAAGATTATGTTTATACATTTTTCATCAAAACATAAAATAGATACAGTATATCATAGTGTCTGTTTTCTAAGACAAAAGCAGGGCAAGAGCAATATTTTTTGTAATTGATTAAAGTTAATATTTTTCAATCAGAATTAATAAAAAGTGGGGCCTCGCGGATCAGACCTTAAATTATCAATATTTGTAATTTAAAAAATCTACATATGTGTTAATAATTATAATTTTTGAAGCATCTTTGAGCCTTGTATGAAAAATTGTAATTATTATTTACAATCAATTTTAAATACGAAAAACAAAAAATCGAGTTCCGATTCGAGAGTTTCTACGGTATAATATTCTTTCACAACATCAAAACAATCAGAACATTGCATTTTTGTTTAAAAAGATTATTTTTCGACAAAAAATCATATAATATAACTAAAAGTTGATAAAACTTGTCAGTTAAATTTTTGAAGTAAAATAATTCACGTTTAGAATTGTAAATCTTTTTAAGTTGAATATTTTTGTTTCAAATATCCGATTTCCTAAAAAAAAATTTACATAACCAAAAATGTGCAAAAGTTTATAATTTTTTCATAAATGCAATTATTATTTTTTAAGCGTCTACTAAAAGAATTTAAAATTGTTGGCAGATTCTAAATCTCGTTCAAGTTATAATGGATTCTAGCTGGAAATACCAATATTTGATGTAAAAAACCAACATAACCTAAAATTCCTGAAAAATTATGTTGATGTTTTTTCTTTTTCTCAACAAATTTTTTTTTAAATACATCTTTTTAAGCCTTTTTGTGCAGTCCTGTTATACAATTTGACTTTCCTAACGTTTATCTTTTTAAATATTCTTATCCAAAAATTTAAATTTATGACAAAAACTGTAGTACCATACGGCGCAAGATTATTTAAACTCATAATATTTATTACTTTGGACAAAAATTATTTCATATAAATTAATTAATTTTTGTTTCAAAACACCAATTTTTGGTAGAACTTACCATCATAACCTAAGGTTGTTGCATGATAATAAATATTATTTCAAATCTAGTGATTTTTATTTAAAGTAACAATGAATTTTGACGAAGAACACTAACAAAATTCGAAATTATTTAAGCTCATAATATTCATTATTCTGAACAAAAATCGTTGTATTTACACTGTAAAGAATCGTAAATATTTTTTAAAATCTAGTAATTTTTTATTAAAAGTACCTATCATTTCCGACAAAAATATAAAAATAAAACATCGATAAATTCTAAATCTTCTTGAAACTCTGATGATGATTATAATCTGAAACTCTTCAAAGATTGTAAAATATTGGAAATCTTTATAAAGATTTTTACTAAAAATGTTGATTTTCAGTGTAAAACACTAATACAATCTAAACTTTTATAAAATTTTTGAGTCAGCTTTACAACTTTATTATCCTAATTGATTCTTAGAAATACTAATTTTCATAGAAAAGTAGTAGCATAGAACATATATAATATTTTCAGTAATGTACTAGATAATTTTAAGATTTTAATTTAACGATGCAAGATTAATAAAAAGCATGACTTTTTGTCAATTCACCTAATGGTTTCTATGATTTTTCTTATAAGAATATGAAACAACTTCAGGTAATAGAGAGCGAATATGTTTTTCAACACCAATGATTGCGAGATTTTCGTGAAGTATCTTTAAACCAAATTTTTTAGATAAAAATTATTCAGAAATATGAGGTGTGAATAACTTCGACGACACATTTAAACAACAAAAATTGATTCCAAAATGTTTAAAGAATATCCGAACGCTTTTTCCAAGGTAATCGAATGATTTTTTGCAAAATGGTACGTTAATAAGCTTAAAACAGACATTGCTGAAAAAAATTGTATATCTTACAGACTCAAAAATCTAATAAAAAATAAGAAAATTTGACAGCTTGTAACGACAGTGAACTTTAAACCATAGATTTTCAATGAATAAATAATAGAGAAATCTAAAAAAAAAATCATGGTAATACTTCAAAAATTTCTTAGCAAATTTCCGTTGGAAAATCTGCAGAATATAACAAATTGCTCGTTATTTGGACATCAATAAGAAGCTGTACTATTTTCAGTTCTAATAAAGATAATAAAGTGATTTAAATTAATGGTAATTAGTTAAACTATCTGTAATTATTCACAATTTGAAAGAAGTATGTGCTTTATTTCTCTTTCTACAATTTGCGATATTTAGAGACATATTTTTATATCGTAAAGCAAGTATAAGAAGCCAGCGGGGTGCCTTTTTTCATGCGATCGTCTTCGCTATTCCTTATAAAAACTTTGGAAGCACATGCTGAGAAAAGACGGAGATGATCTTACAAATTGGGATAAAAAAACTATCTTCAAGTATCACAATTTGCACGATGAGAAAAAAAGCACATACTCTTTTAAAATTATAAATAATTACAGATATTTCAACTAAGTACCTCTATTTTAAATCACTTCATTATCTTCATTAAAACTGAACAGAGTACAGTTGCATATTTATATACAAAAAACGAAAAATTTGTTCTATTCTGAAAATTTGTAACGTCAATTTTTTGAAAAATGTTTGAAGTACCACTATGATTTTTTTAGATGTTTCCTTTTATTTCTTTAATAAAGAACTATACTCCAAAGATTACTGTCGTTAAAAGCTATCAAATTTACTTACTTTTTATCAGATTTTCGGGCCTGTAAAATATTAATTTTTTTTCGTATATTGGTATCAGGCTCATTAACGTACAAAATTTTGATGGTCAAATTAAAAATTTTAAAAAGATATATATGTTTGTTTTGATATTTCTTTTCTATTTCAATTGTCTTCTATTACCTGTTGCTTATACAAACTCGATTTGCGAATTTTCAGGACATTTTTAAAATGCTTACAATATTTTTGAATTGCTTGATATATTATCATTTAGAAAAATATTATTCTAAAGATTTATAAATAAACATTTGCAAATTAGAATCACTTTAGTCATTAAATAAACGTAAAATATGCAACTGAATATACGTTTTATTTCACTTAAATCACGCAAATTGTTTAGATCATCGACGACTTTATACTATTATTCATGCAACCATTACAGATTTCTAATTTTCTTTACAATAACATAGTTACACGATTGCGATTAAGTATCTTATTGAAAATTGTGGGATTGACTACGCTCATAAAACCAGCTTCTAAAACTGATAATTGAATTAGTACAATAAATGTGGCTGATGGATTGACAATTAGTTTCTGGTTTTACAAACTATTAGCTGATTCCATTTCGTCGAGTTTTTAATTTGCGTTCCAAATAGGAATTTGCAATAATCGAGCTAACTAAACGCTGCATTTTGCTATTATGCTTTTAATAGAAAGTTTGAAGAATGTAAAAATTAAAATGTATACTGTAGAGTATATAAAAATTACACAGGGCTGCCACATGGACATTTAAGTCACTATTAGTCAATTTTTAGTAACCTTCGAAAAAAGTCACTACAGTCACTTTTTTAAGGAAAAGGGCCACTTTATTTGTAAAATATATACTAGTCTGTGATATCAAAATCCTATTTCATATTAAACTTCACACTATTTACCTTATTTTCAAGAAACGTTTCCTTCTTGTTGTTTTTTTTTTTTTGCTTGAATGTGAACTGAATTATCATAAACCAATAGAAAAATCTAACTGTTTTTTGCCGAAAGTTAATTATTGTTCATTAGGAAGTCTGCTATTTAATTTTAAATTCAGAATTAATCCTCTTTGGTTAAAAATGTTATTATTTGTGTGAAAATTTAATTATTTGATTAAAAATTTATCCTTCTGGTTGCAGAATCGTATTTTTTGTCAAAAATTCAACTGTTTTGTTAAACATTCGTTTTCTTATATAGAAAGTCTTTTTTGTTCGAAATTTGGACTATTTGATTACAAATTAAAATTTTTTGTTGCGAATTCGCCTACTAACTTGAAAGTGCAACTATTTGGTTTTAGATGCTACTGTTTAATTGGAAATTATGTTGTTTTAAAACTAAAATTTAGCTATTTGGTTGATAATTCATCCTTTTTAGTTGAAAAATAAATTTTTTGTTAAAAATTTATCTTTTCGGGATAAAAGGTAAATTTTTTTATAAATGAATTGGACTATTCAGGTTAAAATTTAAAGTTTTTGTTAAAAAAATTTGGAAAAAGTTTGGTAAAAATTGTTGGTATAAAATGAATATTTTTTGGTGAAAAATACAAGTATTCGTTAAAAAATTCAGCTTTTTATGTGAAAAATACCTCTTTTGTTGAAACTTCATCCTTTCGGATTTAAGGTCAAGAGTTTTCGAAAACTTTGGACCTCTAAGCTTAAAAACTCAACTGTTTTGATGAAATTTGATTATTTTTGGTAGAAAATTGATCTTTTTTCATTAAAAATTCAACTCTGTTGGTTATAAATTTAGCTTTCTTTGCCATTTCACTAAAAATTTTAATATTCAATATTCAATATTTTATAAATTTTTCTCAATAAGAACTTAAAAGTATTAGGTTAAAAATTTCGGTCTTTCCTAAAAATTTCTCGTTTTTGGTAAAAAATGTATTTTTTTGGATGAAAATTCATGCCTTTAGAAAAATTTGTCTATGTGATTGATAATTCATGGCTTCTCATGAAAATGTTATCTTTTTTTTGTTAAAACCCAACTATTTCATTAAAAATCTGTTTTATTTAAATATTTAGCCACTTTGTTAAATATTCATGTCTTTGATTAAAATATTAACTATTACATTTTGCCCTAAAAACTTATATATTTCACTTAAAAATTTCAATACGGGGTGAAGTATACTTTGTTCAAAACTAATTTTTTGATTGAAAAATAACCATTTTAGTTGGAAATCTATCTCTTTGGTGAAAAATCCAACTATTTTGTTAAAATTTCAATACTTTTGCTTGAAAGATTAAGAATCTAAAGCGTTTCATACAGAATTCAATATAGAACCTGATTAACCTGTTCTTAAATAATTTTGTTGTGAAGCCTGTAATATTAAAATTTAAATTATTTTAGATGATAATTTTCTGGTTTTATAGTTTCTATTGTGAAGCAGCAAAATATATATACGGCATTTGATGTAGAAGGCTTATTTAGCTTGTAATACAATGAATTATAATTCGTCTAAACATTGCTTGTAAAATTTGTCTTAGCAATTGTGACCTTGATTTTTGTTTCTAAATTTAACAATGTAATTTTATTAAATCTTGTATATGTAAGCCGATAAATTAAATGTGTAATAAAGTTTACATTTTAGGGTAGATAAGTGTTTCTATTGACATTACAGGCCTCTTTTTTCAGTCACCTCTAGCTTTAAGGTTCTTATAGAATATTCTGCAGATATAAGATAAGAGAGCATTGGTTTACGTTATTTAAAGCCGCGGATATGGATATTCTGTTTTATTGAGCCGACGAAGTGTAAACTAAAGTCGATTTCTTTTGCATGTAGGCATTTTCAAGATGTGTGCTGACTTCTTGGCACAGGTGTCATTGTAAAACTCTATTGAACTGTAAAAATAGAATCAGAAATTTTATTTGCCACACAAGCGGAAGCAAGACGAACTTCCGCAGTCTACGATTGATTCACATTTCGAATCTCATATCCTTCCTTGCGCATCGATAGTGCGAAAGCTTCGAATAGCACGTGAATATTTTTGAATATCTTATACTGAAGTCACGAGTGGTACGTTCCCAGGTGCCAAAACGACGAAGTTTGCAAAATATAAAACCTTCGATGGAGAAATATTGAAAAATTTTAAAAGAGAAATGAAGAAAGCAAATAGAACCCTTGAGATTTTTTAATTATGAAATAAGGGAAAAAAATGCTAAGAAAAAACAAAAGGTAAAAAGCGTATCAGGTTAAAAAGCTGTGGTGAATCTCAGCATGAAAAAAAAACTGAAGATCGATACGAGTAAAATAAAAGATCATTGATATACAATTACCTATGTTTATTTTTTCTTTGTACGGCAGGATTAGCCTCACCATTTATAACTGAAACGCTTTTTCCTCTTTATTTTCTCTATGCGATCCTTTTTATAAAAGGTAGCTCGTTTAATCATATAAGTTCTTCTTTATTCGATTATGAAAGGAATTATATAAGTAAACGTCATATCATTCGTATTATATTCCTAGAATAAATTTATTTACTGTTTATTAAATAAGGCTCACATATAGAGGCCGTTTAAAAACTACGTCACGATATTTTAAACACTTTTTTCACCCATTTCCTTCTTTGTTACAGATCACCAGAGAAAGTTTGAACAACCAAAAGTACCAATACTAACCCCCTCTTATAAGTAGAAATTTTTCGTACGATTTATTTTGATAAATGCCTATAATAACTTAAAATATACAAACAATTATATTTCAGCAAACTCTACAGCGCAATATTCTCTCACAATAGGTACCATATTAATGTCAATATAAAAAAGTTCAGATTTCACGTAAATATATTGCATTCTTAACATAATAGTTAAATTTTAACGAAAAAAAAATTTGGTTAAAAGATGTGAATTTTCAACGCAAGAGTTGAGATGCTGAGCTAAAAGGTTGCATGTTTTAGAAAACAGATGACTTTTGAACCCTTGAAGATACATTTTCATACATGAAAGAGGATCTTTCAACAAAATAGCAGATTTAAAAAAAAAATTAATTTTAGACCAAACAGTTGCATTCCCAACCAAATCGTAAAACTTTCAATTAGAAATGTCTGATTTTGAAGCAAATAATTGAATTTTCGACACAATATTGTATTTTCAAGCTAACAAAAAATTACGTCAACCGCAGACTACATTTTTAACCTAATAGTCAAATGTTTAAGCATAAAGACGAATTTTTTTAAAGATAGTTAAAACCTGAATAAAAAAAGACGAATTCACAACAAAGTAGTTACATTTTCCATTGAAACAGAATAACGTTCGAAAAGAGAGTTATGTGTTCAACAAAAAAAAGATCAAATTTTTATCAAAAAAGACGACTTTTTGAACCAAAAATACAACGTTTCTACAAAAGAGTTGAATTTTTAACGAGGAAAGATTTTCAGTCAAGAAAAAAACAAATTTCAACTAAATTTTTTTTTTCAAACCAAAAAGGCGAATATTTTAGAAGACAGTTAGTTATACTTTCAACCCCAAAATACTACTTCTTAACCATAAATTAATTACAATCAAGCAAATAATTTTCAACAAAATAGTAAAATTTGCCATAAAAATAATAGAATTTTCAACAAAACAGTTTAATTTTTAAGCTAAAAAGATTAATTTTTTACTAAACAATTGAATTTAGCCTAATTTTATACAAAAAAGACGCATTTACAACAAAATATAATTATTCCCAATCCAATTGATGAATTTCTAACTAAAAATTAAGACTTTTTCATCAATGATGAAATAGTTTAATTTTTAGTTTAAAACATTATTTTTCAACCAAAAAAATGAATATTTAACAAGATTGTTAAATAAGCAACCAATAAAATAAGTTTTCAACTAAGTAGTTCAATTTCCAAATAAAAACAATTGAAAATAAAGAATCTTCAATTAGAAGCATTAAATTTTTATCAGAAAATGGATAAGTTAAATTTTCTGCTAAAAAAATAAATTATAAAATAAGAAAACTAATATTTATTAAAACAGTTAAATCTTTAACAAAATAGTAGAATCTTTATCGAAAAGAGATTTTCCAATTTAAACAAATTTATTATTATATATACAGATTTTTTGACTTGATTAACGATTATAAGACAAAAAATTCTTAATTTTTTATATAAAACAGTATTTTATCTGTTAAATTTATTCGTTTTGATGCAATAAATCCCCTTAAACTTCTTTTGCTTAGCCAAAGTGCTTTTTATATAATAAATACAAAATACAATAAATATAAAACAATTCTATTAAAGACACACAGGTAGTTTCGGGAGTACCCTCAATGACCTTCACGGTGAATCGTACTTCTCCGAATCCGTCTTCTTTTCCTTCTTGTTTGTGGCTTTTTACAGTCCCAGTGTACACTATACTGTCTGAAGAGTAACGAAACACCTAAATAATTTTCCAGTAAAATATTTTTTCAAAAAGCCAAGGTCATTCTTGAAGTAAATTTTAACAAGGAATCCAGTGGTGACAATGGATTTGACCTTGAGCTTGACCTTCAAGG
>JAUELO010000071.1:3039719-3051185 GCA_032357855.1 Amphibolips quercusostensackenii | reverse complement strand
ACTGCGCAATCACCAATGACCTACAAGTCTACTCCGTAGCCGGAAGTTCTCTGTAATTTTAGTGTGCAGCCACCAATGTCCTTATAAGTCTAGTAAGCAGCCGGAAGTACAAAATGACTTTGGTACGCAACCAAAAAAGCCACATAAGTCTGCTGCGCATACGGAAGTGCGACATGAATCCAGTGCGAAATCATAAGTTTCAATCTACTGCGCAGCTAAAATGCAAAACCACATGCAATTGTCTTCACATACCCTTGAAATCTTGAATCTGATCAAGTTCAGGCAGTGTTATTAATAGTGATGGACAGATTCGCCCCGATCTGGTTTATCACGCACAGATCTGATGCGAAGATTATCAGGCGTGTCAACTAGAGACTCGATCAGAATAATACCCTATCGGATATTTAAGATAACCTGCCAGAAATTTTTGGATCGTGTCTGCTAATGCAACCTGCTGGATCCGGACCCAAAATTACTGGTCCGATTCCGGATCATGCACATCTCTGTTCCTCGGAAAAGATGTATTTTATACACCTGGTGCATGGTTTGGACGCTCCGAAAGTTTCGTGCTCAAATTCCGACAGGTTCATGCTAGACTCCTGAGAAATGCCCATTTGATTTCAGAAAGTAAACTCCTGGAGATTCTCGGGAAAATTTCTACATGTGGAGATACATAGTGCGTTCTTTGGGTACAAATTTTGTCGGCTTGCCTTATTCTTAGAGGTTTGCAAAAAGTCCCTATTGTTCTTTCTTTTCGCAACCTGGATAGCATTCTAAATTCGAAAAATTAAAATGATCGATATACAGACTTTTAAATTCTTTGCACGTTCCTTTTGAGTGTAAAAATCTTTTAAGTTACTCAACAAATTTGCAGGAAGATTTGAAACGCTACGAGCAATATTTTTTCTTCGAGGGGCCGCAGATTGAAAAAATAACATATTTAACAGCAAGGAGGAGAGCCATGAAGACGGCTTTGCTTCGAAGTATGCACTGTACTATTTTTCGTAGAGATGCGAAAAATGTAAAACCTGTCCTGCTGGTGGAGGATCAAGCGTGATCTTTTTTTTCCAATCAGCGCAACTAAGTGCAAGTAAATGTACTCGAAAAAATTTGCCCCTGACGGGAGATTTTTTTGGCTGACGTTTTTGCTATTTTGTGTTTCCTGCTAAAAACATAGATATATCTATGCATTTTCCTCAACGCGCACTACTGCACATGCGCCTACATTTAATAACTAATATATAATGTTGGACCTCACACCCTAACGCTACTGCTCTACTACGAGCTTTAATATTTTCCCAAATAGCCACGCCGGAACCTGCGACTTACACGCTCGTTCAGAAGAATCTTAGTTGGTGTTTTCTTGATTGGTGACTCTACAGCAAAGTAATGTACTATTTATTATTCTAGAAAAGTGAGTGATGCCATTAGGATCCTCAATTTACCCCTGCCCCTACAACTGCACATCGCATCTCAGATTCTTCTGAACGAATGTGGTCTCGCGTTTCGGCCTGCCTTGACTGGGGAAAGCATTGTGTGCAACGAGCAGAATACGTTGCTTATAAACTTGCATGATTTGACATGCTCGCGATGCTTGCTACACTCGCGCGGCAAACTTCATGCTTGTCAATAATAGATGCTTTATCCCGCTTAATATACAATATATTACTATATGCAGGCATATTCAGGTCCGCTGGCGCCGCTCGAAGAAAGAAATATTACGGTCAATCAGTAAGCAGCAGAACACGCTCATTTAGTGCGGCTACCATCAACAAAATATCAATAATAATGATAAAATAAAATGATGATGAAAATTAAATCAACTGCTGAAAAACTAACAAGTCAACTGTCGTAACTATTTTGTCTCAAACATTTATAACGTGACTTGAAATCTCTAAAAGATTTGAATAGTTTTTCTTTTATTTGAATATACTGTAAAACTTAACAATTATATTTTGTTTTGCGTAAAACAATCAAGAGTTTTGCATTGTTAATTCTAAACAACAAAATTTTTATAGAATTTCTTTTTCTTTCAATAAAACTAGTTTTACAATACATTTATCACTTGAACAAAATGTTTTAATAGTAAGAATAGATCCTGCTACGCCTAACAATAATCAAAGCATGGTGTAAGGCTTGAGTGAAACTGCATTTCTTTATTACCTGTAGTTTTACCAAGGGCTTCTTATATATCAGATATAAATATTGCATATGAAAATCTCATATATCATGAAAATCTCATACAAAAATCTCATATATCATAAAAATCCAGATTATGGTATTTCATCACATTTTGGTTCGGTAAGTGAAAAACTTATATGAAGTGTTTTAAGCATATTTTTTATTTGTGCAGCAGAATAAATACTACAAATAATTGTTATTTGACTAATAATTTTACAAAGATAAGTAAAATGAACCATTATGTTCACTTTGCGTATTTGCCTATTTGCTTGCCAAAAAATTAAAACGCCTATTTCTTTAGTAAACATTAATTAAACGACCAAACATCTTTATAGATATAAAAAACATTATCTTGATTATGTATGTTATCAGCTTTTTTTAAATTAATGCGTTACCGTGATCGTAACTTTAGTAATGTATCGCTTCGGTAAGGCGTAACTGTCAAACGCTAAGGGAATTCTTTGATCCGCTTTAAATTGTAAAGCATGTCTCACCAAATAACATTTTTTTTTCCTGCATAATTATTTTAATTACTATAAATCTGAATGTATTTGTTTATATACGCACATAAAGAAACTCTTATTGAGTTTCCGTGCTACTTTTTTCATATGTCTTTCCACGATAAAGTTCCAATTTTTACTGAAAAAAGTATAACGTGATTTTGGCGATTGCTAAAAAAGTTTCAATACGATCTACGGATCCTTTCAGTCTAGAGAAAGTCTGGACTTCAGGATCTATAAATTGGAATCGAGTTCGATTACGGATGTAAAGAATCTTGCTTTACGAGGCTCATAAATATAAAAGACTAATCGAATAAAAATATCTCGAAAAAGTCTACTCGATGTTTTGACTCAATGATAGCAAGAAGGTCGAACATCTGTTTTTCTAAATATATTTTTTTGATGTAATTATTAGTATAAAGAATTAAATTGTGAAACTTTTAATTTTCTATTTTATATTTTTCACTTTAGAAAACACTTCTAAGAAAGAACGGAAGTAAGGAACAAATTAAGAAATAAAATTATATAGAATTTTCTCTAACTTATGAAAGTAAAGGATCCTTTTTTGTGCATAAAGTACACGTGTGAGTCAAATTCATTTTAGGGTGAAATAATGATTATATAATACGACTTTAAAAATTTTCGGCGTGTTTGCCACTTAAATTTAGGTAATCACTCTGTTTTTAATAGATAAATTCATGTGTAGTATAAAGCTTTAAAAGGGTGAAAAATAAACACTTTATACATAGAAAATCTATGCAAATACGAGCCGCTACTCAGTGATACGAGAGATCCTCATCACAAATAAATAGCTAATCGTTACATTTCAAATATGTGAATTTTAAATAAAAAGAAGAGTATTTTCTTCAAAAGGACAATTACACAATTTAAATATTATATCACAAAACCAGTAGCATAAGTTGTAAGGACACTAAGGTGGCCTAAAAATCAAAAGTTTTGAGTTCTTATTTTTTTATGACATGGGAACATTTGTGATCTTATAAAAACTCTCTAATGAATGTATTTCTTCAAAGACCCTTATGTATAAATGAGTTAAGAAATTTTACGTATTTTTAAATTAGTTCTTAATTGCTTTAACAATATTTTTCATTCGAACAATTTGATCTCCATAGAATTTAGCGAATTAAGGGTATGTTATGCATGTATGGTCTATTGAGTAAACTTGAAGAACGCATATTTTTGATTCAATTATTTTTCTATTCTTTAAACATTTTATTATCTCATAATATCGTGAATTATTAGTATTTTCTGCATGCTTTGACCTAACTAATGAATGTGAAGAGTGAATTTTTTTATTTTATTTGTTAATCTCTTGTTTGAACAATTTGGACTTGTATGAATGCAACTTTTGTCAGGAAAAAGCTAGGAAAACGTTTTCTCTTAATTTTTCTTCAATAGGCTTATATTGCTGAGTTGTTCACGTAAGATGCTGAATTTATTTTTATTACCTCTTTACTCCAATAAGTATTATTTCAAAGAACCCTATACGTTAATATAATAGGATTATTCAGTGTAATAATCCCACACCTGTATTAAGTACAAAAGCCAAAAAATGAAGCAACCAAATTGTTGGCAATATTTTTATCCAACTTCAGATTAATAAAATTGTTAAAACAATTTTTTTAAAAATGTATTATCTTTCAATATCGCAAATTATTTGTATTTTTTCAGTTTCATAGCCTGATTAATAAATATGAACACCTATTTATTAACATATTAATTTGGGAAAATACTAGATAATAATTTGTTTAAGCGAGTAAGAATTGTTTAAACAATAGAAAGTTATTCGAAAGTAGTAAGCTAATTTTCTAAAAATTGATTAAAAAAACTAGCAATAAATTACGATATTCTAGCTTTTGCATAAAAAAGTTGGATTTAAACAAAAATAAAAATTCAATACAATAAAAATGCATATGAAATAAAAATATACTCTTCTAAAGTTTATTAAATAGACCATACCATTAATTCGTGGCCGACTGGATAAGATGTTTTCTACTTGAAGTAGAAGTACACAAAGAGAAGTTATGGTCAGACCTCCTACAGCCTAGATTTAACCATCTTTATCTACTTAATGTAACAAACTTTACCATAGAGGTAATCAAAAGAATTATTTAAAATCATATAAAAAAGTTTAAATTCTAATATTTTCTTTTCTGTCAGAGAAATTGAATATTTTTTAGTGCATGGATGCTTTATACAGGCAACAATGACATATTTTCAATACATTTTTTAAATAATGTGGAAGAGTTATAGAAAAATATTTAAAGTAATACGTAATTATTATTCTTGTACATTTAACATTGTACTAGAACATCTAAAGCCCATGAAAATGCACTTTAGAAAAAATAACTGTTTATGGGAGTAAATTTTCCTGGAACAAAGCAACACCATTTTAATCCGATGGAAAGCTTTTATAGTAAAAGCATTTTACATTTTCATCAAGCTCATGGCTTTAAAACAACATCAACTCTGCTCGTTTAAAAGAGCTTATCACAGTTTAATGATTTTAACTTAAAGGCCTTTCTGTGCTCCTTTGTTGTTAGAATACAAACTAAAACAAGTGATATTTTAAAACATTTTGCTAAATTAAAAATTTCAATTTCTAGCTGTATTTCATGTACTGTAAAGCGTAATTGATTATTATAGTTATCACTTTTATATATTATTATGAGTTTACACATACAAGAATCATGAAAATTCAAAAAAATTATCTTTAAAGTATTATTATGGTTCTTAGTTTTAAATGATGCTGATCTTTAAAGCGCTATTTATATATTAAACGCATGCATAAATATATACTAGTTAACATTATAATAAAATAAAAAGTCTCTTTATTTTCTGAAAAAAGAGTTATATATTCGAATAATAAAACAAAACTGCATACATTGTATTTAGTTACTCTAGCATGAAAAAAGATTCTTAGAAGTCAATGTAAAATCGATAGGATTTTCTCTTCAACCATAATCTAAACAATTAAACCATAAATAATTAATTTTAACTTCATTAATCATCTAAAGGATTTTAACATGACATTTTTTCAAATATTATAGAATCAACAGAACTTAATTTGTAGATTCCTCCTGGCTTAATACTAATATTATCTACCCAACGTTAAATTGAAAATTTATCATTTTTTAGATATTGTGTGCTAATGTTACCCGGCATGATCCATTAACTTTAGGGTAACTTATCTTAGTTTATTAACTCAAACTAGCTTATACTATATAAAAATTAGGTTAGCTTCTAAGCTGAAAATAATTAGGTTAATACGGAAATTTAAAAGCTTAGGCTATATTTTAAAATTAGTAACCACTTAAGCTCGAGGTAGATTGTTAACTTATTCAAAAAAACATTAGCTGCCAGTGAACTAAAGTACTTGCAAAATTATGCGAAATAAAATTTTAGACTTATGCACGAAGTTTAAGTTAAATCAAAATTTTAAGAATTAAAAAGAAGCTTCTTAAAATAAACTAAATAAAGCTAATTCAGGTAATTTCTAAATAGATAAAGCTACTTCATAAACTTAAAGAACTTAAGCTAACTCGAAATACAAGCTGGCTGTTCAATTTGGAATAACTTCACCTATTTTGTGACAAAACTTAAGTTGGTTTTTTTATCGTTAAATTCCTTAAGCTACATTTTTCGAAAAAATCTAGAAAGGAAAACTACATACTTCGGGTTTTTTCAGATTCATACTCCTCCCAGTAATATTTCATCACTAATTTTCTAGAAATACAACTTTTAAAAAATCCGCACTTAATAAATGGACCGCGATTCTTTCATTTTTTCGGTTAAATTAGAATTCCTGCTGCCATCACTTTTCACCAATTTTTTTTAACTAAATTTTTACATTTTCATCACAGAAGGTATTAGATTTATGTTGAATTTGACCCTCTTCCCTTCGTTTTTGTCAAATGTCTACGTCTTGAGACCTCATGAACCCGAAAAACAGGTTTTTCCAAAACCTATTCTTCTGTATGTCTGTTCAAGAGTATGATAACTTTTGAAAGAATCACTCGTGTCGGAAAGTAAAGGTCAAGTTCTTTAGCTAGCTATTTTAGATAAAAATTCAAAAGCTAGAGCACTTAAAAAATTGTGTGGACTATGTTTTTCCAAACTTAAAAAATCCATGTAAAGCAGTTTGTAAAACCTGGGAAGCAGAACAATTCATTGTAACAACTTTTTTTGATAAATAGAAAGTTATCAGAGTTATAGTTTTTTCAAAATTCAAAGAAACAAACGAAATTGAAAATTTCAAGCCAAACAACGCACGATATGAAAAAAGTCATTATATAAAAAATGTTACTTTTTAAAAGTCCTACAAGATTAACAAAAGAACTTTTTGGAATTTTTAAAAATTAAAATTTCAAACTACGATCACACAAAAAATAATGAAAAACCAAAAATTTCATTTTGCGGTCAAATTATGCAAGAAACAACAAAAAATATTCACCAAAAAAAATCTAAAAATTCGTTATTGATTACTTTTTAATATGACGCGTATTTTTAATCTCATTCGTAAGAACAATAATAAAAATAAAAAAATTACATTTTTGGAAAAATGACAGAAGCTGCAAAAAAAAGAAATAGGCAAAAGTTGTTCACCCAAAAAAAAATCTACAAATTTGTTATGATTTGTGTTTTTAGCAGAAAATGTAGTTTCCGTTTTAATTGTGCAAAATTACATTAAAATAAAAATAATATTTTTTTCAAAAACGACACAAGTTACAAAAGAAAATGAATCTTCAAAAACTTTTTAAAAGGATGCGTAGTTTTTGTTTTATTCGTAAAAAAACAGCATTGAAAATATGAAAAAAATTTTGACAAACCACCAAAAACAGATCTACAAATGTTTTTCTTACTTTGTGATAGGATGCGTAGTTTTTGCCATATTTTTAAAAAATATCATTAAAATTTTGAAAGTAGTTGTGTGAAAGCGACACAGGGTAAAAAAAAATTAATAGATAAGAGTTGTTCTCAAAAAAAAATCTACAAATTTTTTATTTATTATTTTTTCAACTAAATGTTTTTTTTTATATTATGCCTACTTTTTCAACCTATAAAAACAAGACAAGAACAATACATCTGTTTTAATACAAATGCATATAATGAACTGAAAAAATATACATTTATTAAAATAATACACTTTTTAGGGTAGCTCGAGATAACGATTAATGCAAAATAAAGAACAAATTTTACGGTAAGCATAATATAAAAATTTTTTACCTCATTTCGCAATATATGAATAAGCAATCCCGGACTCAGGTACAGAAATAAATATAAAATACATTTAATAGGTAGAAAATCTCGCATTTTGGTCAAAATCGAGTGCAAAGCACGAGATATGTGATGAGAATGTATTTGTTGAAGCCGAAAGAGCTTTAACAAAAAAGAATTCACAATTACCAAATTAGAGTTGTCGATGCTATGGCCTTTAATTTTTAATTCTTATTCAAAGAAACATTCATATTTTGCTTATTATTATTTTTGTATGAGAGATAAATAAAATATGTCTGTGTCTTGTCGTCCGAAAATTCGGGATGATTAGCCAAGCTTATGAAAAATATTTGACTAGTTATCCTGAATTCCTGGAGGATGAAAAACTTCTATGAGATATATAGAAATATCATAATGAAAAATGAGTTTCAAAAAATAGGGTGAGAGCATAAATTCTAGGCACCTTATCCCTATTATTAGCGTACCGAAAACTGAAGTCAATTAATTTTATTTTGAATGAATATGTGATTGTATTGGACAATTAATACATGCATTATATGCAAAGATAATAGTATAAATTAATTAATTAACCCTTTAAGGGCCAAGCCTTGATCCTGTTGAATAAAAATCCTGAAAAATTTCAGGAATAATGTATGGTTATTTTCTGATCGATTTATGCAAAGAAAAGTTTTTTTAATTTTCATTATTTTCTCGGTTTCTACTGAGTATACGATAACTTATAATCACCTTGCAAGATGCGGAATAGTTCACTTGGATCCAGTGCACGTATTTATTTTGCAGAATTCTGAGCTCGTTGCGTAAAAATTGGCAAAATCAAAAGTTGTGAACGTTGATCAGCTATAACAACGGTCCCTAAAGGGTTAAGGAAAAAAGTGCTGAAAATGTATTATCCAAGAAGTTAAAGAATGGTGCCAAAAATGGGGGGGGGGTGCTGAAAATAGGTGCCTTTATCCTAGTTAACTTAAATCATATAAAAATAGAATAAGAGGTTGATTGCCGAAAAGTTCACAATTTTAGGCAATCAACCGCCTAAAATTTGTGTTTATTATTAAAAAACGTGTTGAAATGATTTTTTTTAAATTTAATAAATTAATTTTTAAATATCATAAAATCTTTTCCAGTATTGAATTAGGAACTTTGCCCGAATTATGAATATTTTTAATGGTTCTTTTTAAATAGCGTCCTGAAGTAGCAATTCAACGTGACCAGAGAAAAAACTATTGGGAAAGAGTTTGAAGTCGCTTATAAAATCCTTAGATCTAAAATATTGAAATCCACTTTATCTTGATTTTTTTTGAAATTAATATAAATAATATCTGTAAATTATTATATAATTTATTATTTATGGGAAAAGTAGAAATTGACTGCGACTTAAAGTGGTCAAATTTTTGTCAATCGACAATAAATAGAAAAAGATTTTTTATTATTATTATCAATATTATTATAATATACATATTTTGGAATTAGAATAATGTGCGATGTTTTTTAATGAAAAATTGCACAAGGAATTAGATTTTTTCATGGACGTCGCGGCATTGAATTATACTTGAAATATTGACTTTAGAAGTGATGATAGTTGAAAAGACCAAATTTGCCATATAACAAAAATATTTAAAAAAATAATATTTTGACTTTCCTTAAATAAACTTAGTAGCCAATTGCAATATAAAAAAATTTGTTACAGAAAAAATGTTGCCCTGTTAAAAATTCGAAGCGCCACCGCTTGATCTAGCTGTAAACTGATAGATTCTCGCATTACGGTCAATATAACGTGCATGATTTTTTTAGAGCCGTATTTCTCTAGAATAGCTGTAAAGTGCATCATATTACTTCAGCACATTAAAGGTTTGCTAATTACCCATTACTGAAAAGAACATGAATCCAAACAAAATTTCGAAGAGTGTAGGTTCCCCTTGTAAGCACTTAAACTATATCAAGTTTGTAGAACACTTAGCTTAGCTTAAACTGATTTTTTTTATTAGATTTGTGGTCTGGTTTTTTTCACTAAGAGTAATTTCGTGTTTCAATGAGAAATAGAATATTTTTCCCTTAGTGATTATCCAAATCAACAAGTATTACTAAAGAAGTGGATAGGTCAGCTTAATAACTCGACGGAGTAGAGCCTGCGCAAACTTAGAGCCTCAGAGACACAATTTCTCTCTCTCTCTCTGGTCTATCTCCACTCCTCCTTTGACTCCTTCACTCATTTTCTTTCTCTGCCTTTTTCTCTTTGTTCCCTTTTCCTCTCTCTCGGATCCACAGGAAGAATTGCAATGGCATGGGGGTTGGGAATTGGGGGTTGGTTACCGAGCAGTAGGGTGGTATAGCTCTCACTCTACTGTCTCTATTCCCCCCTCTCTCTCACTCTCTCTCACCCTCTCTATAGCTTTCCCTCAGACCAGTTTCAGTATTCGCACTCTGGAATCGCGACCAGACTGCCAGTCGCTCGGCGTTCGTTCACCAACGAACCCCTAGTCGCGGCGGCGATGTAACCATGAGGACGGCTCTCGTCGACATTCCGATAGTTTCACGGACTTTGAAGCACGACTAAATCAAATCACAATTCAAAAAATCTACATTTTGTGTCAAAATTGATTGAAGAAAATTAATCTCAACTACACAATGATGAAATATATGTCTTAACGAAATTAATTTATAAGGCCAATATTTTTTTTCGTTTAGTGAATTTCAAATTGCAAATAGTTTACACATATTTGTAGTGTATTTCCTCAGAATTATATATAATTCTAATATTTAAGGCTCAGAAAAAGTGAACAAAAAGTAAAGATAGTTTTTAAAAAGTTTATATTGTGTGAAGAAATGTGATAATTTAGCACTGGGATCTGAATAGACTAAGATTGGAGAGAGTAGTGACACTTAGTGTTAATTTTCGCGCCGTAGTTCTTGGGTGGTACATTGAAATCTGGACTTGAAGAGGTCGAAAAACGTCTTCGAAATGACGCTCGAGAAATGAGATTTGCTTTCTATTTATTTTCTCGAGTACTTTCGTAGCTAAATTCAAGGCGATAGCCCAGAGATAGAATCCCCAATGAGAATCCCTTGATTTCCCAGAGTACGAGCGCCCAAGGATCAGCCAGGTCCATGAAGAGTAGAACTGAATCGAAGGAGTCGAAGAAGAAATAAAAATAATAAATATCTGATCCTTTGAGAAAGAAGTACTCACTCTAAAGCGTATTTGAAAATATCTCCGGCTACCAAACCGGCAGAGGATTTTCATCTTTGGGGGCAATATTGCCTCAAGTTTCCTCCATGAATGGCTGGGATTAAAGGAGTTTCAACAGTCGGTGACTTTTCATTCGGCTCGTATGACTGAAAAGCGAAAGATATCGATTATAAAAGGCAGACAGATCGAAAAAATCGGTCAACCGGTTAATCTTCAGACCTCTCAAAGATTCGCTTTATACAATGGTTGTATGGGAGTTACAGCATGAGTGAGTCCGTTTATTCCGAGGGTCTCGAGTCAACTGGAAGCACATGTGAAGAGACGTGCTAAAAGGATTGAGGA
>JAUELO010000071.1:2879709-2893418 GCA_032357855.1 Amphibolips quercusostensackenii | reverse complement strand
AAAAATTTATAGGATTAAGGAAATAATATAAGATCTTATGACATTTCGTCAAATTTTATAATATTTTGATGGATTTCAGAGAATTTATTCGTGAGAATTGAGAAATTTCGTAGAATTTCGAATATTTCAAGGTAATGCAAAAGTTTTTAAGGAATTCAAAAGATTTCTAAAAGGATTTCAAGAAATTTTCAATTGATTTCACTCATTCAGAAGGATCTCCAAAAATTTGTTAGATTCTAGCGTATTTTTAAAATTTCAAAAAAATGATAAGGGCTTCACACAGTTTGAAGAAATTCCATGAGAATTCAAAGGATTTAAAATGTCTCTAAATATTTTCGATGTATTTAAAATAATTTAGAGTGATTTCAATATATTTTGAGATTGTAGCTTTTTTTTTAAAATGTTAAAAATTTCCAAAAACTTGACAAAGCTTTAGGGAACTTTAAAGGATTTAAAATATCTTTTTTTAAATATAAGATATTTGGGGATTTTAATAGTGTTTAGGTATTTTAATAGATCTCAAAGTATTTTAATTATTTTTTAGTTTTTCGGGAAATATTATCAATTTTTGGAACACACTGTTACTATATTAAAAATAATATAATGATTATTATGATTTAAAATTATATTCATTTTTTATCAATGAAAGAAAAGCTTTATTCTCTGTTACATAAAATCCAGAGAAAATGTCTTCTTATGCGTTTTCAAAACAATTTAAGTTATTGCATCTATTTCATCTTTCACAAAAGCTCCTGAAGTCCTTTATAAGTCTAGTTTTGTACAGTTTCAATAAAAAATTCCTATTTTTAATGCTTAGGTAATCTTAAATTAAATATAATTGTAAATTCACAAATATATATATATATATATATATATATATATAAAATTTGAGTGATATTTAAATAATTATCTGTCTCAAATTACACTATTTATAAATTGATAAAAAAATTATTTGTCTGTGTGAAAGTATTTTCAAAAAATGTAGTTTAGCAATCATTATTTATTACTAACATTTTTGTTGCATAATTAACATTAATTAACCTCTGTTAATAATCTCAAATTGTTGGAATATTTTCGTATTTTAAAACTTTCACAATAAAAAGGGAAAGAAGAAAGGAATAATTAACTTACCAAGAGTCTAATTTTTAATTACGCAAACATAATTCATCACTGGAAATCATAATTTTGTTTTAAAACATCGGATATTAAGAAAAATATAATATCTTTCGCCTTTTTTATGAAAATTCAACAAGGCACTTTATGTGGGAGAAATTCAAAGCGAAAGACCAGATAACGAACTTGCGAATCTCTCTCGGTTTCGCCGAGTGAGTCTTGTCTACCCCGAAAGGGAAATGACTTAATGGTATAATAAATATAATAATAATACAATGATAAATAACAGTTTAAGTAAGCAATACTGTTTATTTTTAGTACTTTTAAAGTATTAGAAGAAATCTGTAAATTTTGCTATGAAAATAAAGTGTCAGACTACGTACCAATTTAGGTCCTAAATAACTTACAAAATTTTACGTTTGTGAAACTAACTCTTTTTTGTTATTTACACTTTCTACTTTCTAAATTTATAAAACCTTAGTGATATTGAGGAAGTAGGATCACATTTCATGGTATCTTATAGAGGGGGGTGGTTGTTACATTTTAGAAGATCACCTTGCGTAATTTGTGTTCGACTCCTCACTTGCTTATTCATTCGTTTTTTCGTTAATTAATAATTATGACAGTTAACATCAATACTAATATTGCTAAGTTCTACTCATACAATTAGAGAAATTACACGTCATACTGTTAAAACTGTTAATTGGCACACACCATTTTTTTTACATTCAATACATTAGGTAAAACAATAAAACTTTGGTTTTTTTAGTTTTCGCAGATTTGAAAATGTGATACGCAAGACATTGTTTTAACTTCATGCTCCCCATGTGAAACAGCATAGAAAAATCGTTCACCTTCTCTCCCCCCCCCCCTCCCCCTTCAACATCTAGAAGCCTTCACATATATTTATGCATGGCCCTTAGTACTGTGCGGAAATGTAAATTTGGGTCTGATAAGGCACTGACCATTTTTCCCTACTTCCGGCGTGTCCCTGGTTGGGTAAAATAGCAAGGGCCATACATAGCGTGTTACGCTTTCGCAGATCTTTGCCCTTCTCAGTGCAAACTTGTCAAGGCCTTTTCAGTTATCTGAGATAAGCCCTTTTTAAATTATAATAATAATAAACAAAAATTATATTTTCAACTGTTTTCCTTTTTTTATTCATTATGCTTAAGCGTAGAAAATATTTATACAGAACTATTTAAAGAAAATATTAATATCATAGATACACATAACAACAGAACCAACCATCTAAACTAGGTTAAGTTGACTAAACGTTTGGCAAGCGCAACAATGACAGATGTGTTGCGTGGCAGAATATCTCTCTTGAATTTTTGACTTGGGACAAGACTCCACAAAACACCAAAAATATATTTTTTTTCATTATTCATATGTGGGAACAATCTTATTATTGTCAATTCGGAACAACGGCAGTGCGTTTATAATTCATTAAAGATATTTATATTTGCACGTCCCGTTTGTGCCTTATCATAAATTAATTTAATTTTGAAAATAGAAAAATTGGTGTGGGCCTTGTCAGCAGCACTTTTCAAATGGGTCAAAATAGGGCAATTGCTGCACGAAATGATTCTTTCATAACCGATTTTGTGCATTTAATAACAAATTACTGCTTTGGATGATGTATTTGAGGAAATTTAAACGTCTATCAAAAATAAAATTATTCAGAGTATTTTCTTAGCACTTCTTCAATATACAGTTTATAGTTTTTCAAACTAGTTTTACATACGAGTAAAAATAAAGACATTTAACAATTCTACTGCCTATCTCTTGGGCTTTAAAGATCGCATGAAACTAATCAAATTATTCAGAAGTTGAAGCATATCTTGGCTGAGTTTCTGAAAATTAAAGCTACTTAGACCGCGAAGTTCCTTCTTGATTTCATAAACGTGCACCGATTAATTAGGATCATAAAGTTTAATGGCTGACTGTTCGGTGCAAGCTTAACATTGAAATAGGGTTGTGCAGATTTCCATCCAAAATTCTGTGGCGATGTTTCCGACTGCGAGCAAAGCGCATTAGGTAGGTCGTTCATTAAGCTTAGCTAACTTACTCTAATGTCATATTTCAGGTACGGATGGGCTAACTGTAATTTAATTACGTATTGCGGTAAAGAACTTTATTGCGCGTCGTCCACAAGAGATTACGTTTTAGCGGCCGTTCAAAACAAATTGGAATTCCGTAATTAATTCCGAGAGAGAAATGACACCTCTCGCGACATTTATTAATGAATGGCAAGCTTAATTGCGGAGACTCGTTAGTTTGGTCCCGGAGTGGAAAAAAACTTCCTAAAAATCTAGTCAATTCATGCCTGATGCACTTACGGTGCATGAAATCTTTCTGCGAGGATTTAGAAGCTACTTAACTAAATTTAACCCAGTTTTAACGCATTTCCACGACCTGCTACCTTCGTATTAGTTTTAAGTATCTGGTAAACAGTTATGAATACTGCAGCTATGATAAGCACGTTTACTGTTATGGTTATGAAGTCATTTATCTCGATTTGATCCTTCTTCAATTCCGCGTCAAGTGAAATAAACTTTGAACTTTTCTCTCGTTTACTGAATTCTGCTGATGCCGACTCTGATTCTGATTTTTTTTTCAATTCAACGTGTATCTTTTGATTGCATGATATATGTTAATTAGAATTTCTTAAGAGCTTGCACGTGTGTTTTGGAAAGCCGCTTTTTATTGAAACCGTTAATACTACCTAAAAGCTTGCCTCTAAATTTGAGTTACTAAAATACAACTTATTATTACTTAAAATCTACCAATTGCCATAGCTAGAATTCAGTTAATAATAATTAGTAGAAATGTGCTGATCTCAATAATGCAAAAAATGCTAATTGACTTAGTTATATAAAAGAATTAAATTGGACCGCGAAACTACTAATCGAACAGTAATAGTTCAATTTATGATATCAGTTAATTTTAAGATATTATGTTGAACATAAATTCTGATCTGTTATAATCATTCTCATGAAAAACAGGTTTTTAATAATAAGGAAGTGTTGTTCAATGTAAAGGATAAAATTATTCGATTTTTAAAATAAATTTTATAAAGATCTCTTCAGATAAAATTTGCTACAAAACCTGTTATTTAGTTTCCAACTAATCGTTTTCTGGTTCTTCAATATTATTTGAAGAATTCTACAGCCATTAAACTTTATGTTGTCTACTATTTGAATGCAGTGATAATCCATTTATATGAAGATTCTGTCTTTTTAATCTCCTTTTACGTACAGAATATTGGGTTTAACCGTTGTCACAGTCTACGTTCGAATTGTATCTTGATAATCATCAATGTTGATTCCATCCTGAAAAATTAACAAAAGATTTTGATTTGTGCATATTTTTTTAGAATTACTTTTGTATGTCAGGGTGGGTTAAAAATAAACAAAATCTGGAATTTGATATCTTCAACACGTGCAAAAAAGCGCACTGAAAGCCTAAAAAAGTCTAAGTTATTTGAAATAGATAAACAGCCTAGTTACCCGCGATTTAAAATAATGTTTAAAAAATTCCTTTTGTAAAGGATTTTTAATTTCCTCAAGTTTTTATTTTTATAGATTTTTAGAGGTCAAATAAGTCTTTCTTGATTCCTAGAAAATAAATAAACTTTAAATATTTTCACTTTAAGTTTTTAAATTACATTTCCACTGAAATATTTTTGAACTGTTGCTTCCGCTTGACATTTCTATAACTTGAAAGAAATTTCAATTTTCAATCTAAACAATTTATTGTATTTCTATAAAAAAAATGATTGTTAAGTCTTGCAATGCAAAAGCATTAATTTTTACCCTCAAGCTTGTGAATAATTTACGAATGTTCATTTTTTTGAAATAAAAGAAAAGGTAAATAAAAATCTGCAAAGCGTTGCAGTATTTGTGCGTAAAGTAAAAAATTTGCACAGGCTAAATATGAAAATAATTACCTTTTAGTTTCTTAATGATGTCCTCTTTGTCGATACCTCCTAATTTAGCAAATATTCTTCAGTGTTTAATTTTTTAAAATCTGCAATTATCTCAAAATAAAATCCCCATATAGCTATTCGAAGTGTTTACGAAGTACTTTCAAGTGTTAACGTTTGAAGTGTGAGGTATTTTATAAGGTTTTAAAACACATGCAAATTTGATCTCGATAACAAGCTTTTCTTTTAACTGTCACTTTAACTGACACTGCATATTATATTTTTTCTATAGTCAATTATGGGTTGTTTAGATTTCCATTAACAAATATTCATGAGTTTACGTTATCGATGACTAATTCAATACAATTATATTCCATCAGCAGTGTTATTTACCAATTAAATTAGTCAATATTACGCGAAATTAGAAAAACAGATTTGACTTAATTCATTAAATCATAACATAACACTTTTTTCATTACACATTTATATTTTATGGCCTAATAGAAGCATGCAAATAAATAAACTACATTAGATTTGAGTATGCTTCAAGATTGAATGTAGATAAACCGTAAACAATGTAATAAAATTGGTAACTGACGTCACAATCTCCAGGGGAAAAAACCCATAAGGGTGGAAAAAGAGTCCTGATTGTGGAAACACATGATGTAGACTTATATACGAATAACTTTATGCGATACCGAAATGATGTCAAAATAGAGATAAAAGAAAAGACCTAACGAGGGTGCAAAAATCAATACTAGAGCAACTCATGTCAGAAAAAACTTACCTATACAAATACGAGTGTATTAATATTACAGAATCACAGCTGTTTCCAATTTCAGTTTTTCAACCACAGTTTTTTCCAATCATTAATTAAATACCATGAAAAAGTCTCAATTTGGTTATAGCCTAAAAAGCAAAATTAAAAAGTTTAAATTTAGCAGAGTTGTGATTCTGTAGTATTACTCAAGAGTCTAAATAGATATAGTTTTTTTAACTAACAAGTCTTCATTGTGTGTGTGAGTAACTGAATTAAAAAGCTCAAGTTAAGAAAGTTAAACTCTGCTAATTAGCTCACACTTATTGAGAAGGAACTCAATGAAATTCAGCTCACCATTTTATAGAATTTTCTTTTTAATGGGTAATAATCGAAAAACAATAGGATTTTGTATTACAGTGTATGCGAAGCGCAAGAGTTATTTTTTAATTGGACGGAGATTGTTTATGAAGGTCAAAATGATTTGAGCATTTCAATAATATACGTTTTCGTATATTTCAAAATATTTAATCTAATCACTCATGTTTATGTCACAAAGTCAACGACAGAATTTGCGGATAAGAAAATAAAAACGTAAATAATATTTTCTTGTGCTATTATAAAAATTTAAGAATAAATCGCGCGACGCGTGCGTTAACTTTGCTGGATTTTCTTTTCTAGCATTAATAATATGAACAACTTATAAACTTATAAAAAAAATATATCAAACGAGTTTGATTTAAAAAGATTCCAATTCAAACTATTTTGGACTAGGTAATTTTGTTTGAAAAGAACAATACTTTAAGTGGAATAATAATGAAGTCAACTTGAATAATTTCTAAATAAGAGCGTTCAAAGTTAGACAGTTTGAAAATGTAAGTGTTTGAAATGAACAAAAATTAAAAAAGACGCTCTCAAATGTAGAAAAGTTAAGACAAAAATTTGGAAAATTGGACAATTTCATTAGAAAGCTGTTGAAACTGCATAATTTTAATTAAAAATTAAAAAATTTGATTTTAAATTAAAGAATTTTAAATTTGAATGATTTGAGATTAAAAATTGAGATAATAGGACAATTTCAAAACGTTATAAATTGAAATATTTTTCAATTAAAATTCTGAAAACTAAATAATTCAAAATTCAAAGGATTTAAAATTAAATTATTTAAAAACTGATTTGCCTGTATTAAAGTAAAAGCTGCTGAAATTATAGAACTTTGACCTGTTATTGTAATAAGAAAATTAAAATTTATTTTAAGAAAATGTCTAAAATAAAAATGGAGAAACTTCCAATGATGCGCATTTTTAATTTAATTATTTTTTTATACGTTTAAAATAAAAAGCGATTTTAAATGCGAAAAAAATTACAACGTTTGTATCACGGAACTTTCAAACTTAAACGAATCCCAACTTTATTTAGAACTGAAAAGAAGTTAATCGCCAAAAAATGTCATGCTGAAACTTTTCTATACTTAAATACTTCAAAATATTAATTATGGCTGTTGTGAAATTAAAACTTATAAAAGGAAAAAAATGAACCATTAGCGTTTAATATAAAAATTTAGAACTACAACATTCGAGACATTAAAAATTAAAGAATGCTATTCAATTGCTGATGTATTAATTTCAGATGGTTTATTTTTTATCTAGTTTGATTTTAAGCAACATAATTTTTAACTTTTTGATTTCAAATCGTTTAATATACATTGCTTTCTTTAAAATTGTTATTAATTCATTAAATTTTCCAAAAAATTTTCAATTTCAAATGACTTTTTAAATTTTGAACTATGAATTGAACAATTTTAAGATATCACATTGAAATTAAAAATCGAAACATAAAATACGAGAAAAGATTGCTCTGTATTATTCTAATGTTTGCAATTGCATAGTTTTAAGCTTTTTAAGTTAAATTTTTTTTTCATTTTCCGTTTAAAATCTTAAAAATTTCTTAACATTTTTTAGTAAAAAATAGGCTGTGTCTAGTCGCCCCGAAAAATTGGGGGACTTGGAAAAGGTTATGGGCTAGTCGTCCCGAATTTTCGGGAAGACTAGCCGAGCGTATGAAAAATATTGGACTAGTCATCCCGAATTTTGGGACGACGAGACACTTCGTAAAAAATAATTAAATTTGTAATGCCTCTATTGGCATTCAAGTAAAAATAGTTTAGATAGAAATTCTCCAATCTGAAAAAAGTGCGAATATTAAGTCTTTCAATTCGATATTCTAAGATTTCCCAGAATTTAAAGAATTTAAAGAATTAGACAATTTTTCATATCCAGAACTGAAATCAAATAATTTAAAATATTTGAATCTAAAATTATTAAATTGAAAGATGACTTTTAATATAAAATATAGCTATTGGAGAAAGTTGGAGGCCTTTACTAGTATGTTATGATGTTAAATTCGTAATGCAGAAGATTCTGCTAATTAAATTGCTTGATAAGTAGGATTTCTGCTTTATCGCAAATCAGTTTAAATTTATATTTTTATTTCATGAATCAATTAAAAATCACGAGAAAAATAAGTTCTAAAAAAATGCAATGTTAGCTGGCTTTTTTAAGAACTTACTTTTCTCGTGATTTCAAATTAATTCACGGTATAAAAATATGAATTTAAAATGATTTGCGATAAAGTAGAAATCCTGCTTATCAAGATATTTAGTTAGCAAAATCTTCAGCATTACGAATTCAACATCAAAACATACTGGTAAAGGCTTCAAACTTTCTTCAATATAATAACCAGTCTAAAAAAACTATTGAATATAAAATATAGGAATTTTACAAGATTGAATACTAAAATCGTTCTGACACTTTAATTATTTTAATTTAAAACTATGACATGGTAAAGTTTCAAATTCGTTACCTGCATGTATTAAGAAATTTCAAATCGACATTTTGAAGTTTAGGCTTTTAAAGGAAACAAACTTCAGTTTCAAAACCTCAAAAATAAAAGTGTTTCATAACCGCACACGTATAACTGTAACTTTAAATTAACATGCAAAGTGATTTTATAGGCTTTTTATACAAAAAAAGTGCTTTTGGTTTAAAGAAAATCACTTTCATTCTCACAGCTTAGAATTTAAGAATATTCAATATTGAAAATCTTTAGAGTTTAATTATTCTGAAAACTTTGTATGTTATATATGCTTTCTAATTTAAAACTTTCAGAATTAATGAATTGAAACTTAAAGCCTTACAAATTTAACAATTTCAAGCTTTATTTTGAAATTAAGGGATAATCATGTTTGGATCTTGAAACTATTATTTTTTTATTAAAGACTTGTTCTCGGGTGAACCCAGTTTTTCATCATAGCCACGGACTAAGTCAAGTGAGTGATGAGCTGAGGATGTTATAAGTTAATTTAATACGATGTCTGAAATCTTCTGCGATGATATTGTAGGTACAAAGTTAGGAGCATGGTGTAGTTGGCAGTTCGTATTTTACATTTATTATTATTATTTTTAAAAATTAATGTCTCAGGCTTAGGATGGTTACAGTCTAAAATGTCCAAGGCATTTTTTGTCACAATTAAATTTTATTTTTTTGTAGTCTGCACGGGGCTGTCCCAGTATATATCATCAGTCATAGACGCATTTTCGTAGTGCAATCAAGTTATCTGATAAGAGCAGTGTGCCTAATTTGACATATTAGGCCAAGCCTGGTTTCCACCCCATCACTCACAGATTGGGCTGCAGCCAAGTGCATGATGGGGTTTATTATTATTATAATTAATGTGTCAGGTAAGAAAGAAAGTAAATGGAGGGAGGGTAGATTTTGCATATTGATCTACAATTCCCGTTTTATTTATCAAAATATACGTTCGTTCCGCAACACTGCTCCGACCAAGGTTGCTTATCACTGTTTCTAGGAATCACCCCACGTAAAGAGTCTCACAAATTCATCATGTAAAGCTTTCCACTCGTGTCCATTAGTGTCCAATTTCTTTTGTTTCAGGCGTCATTCACTCCACTAGCACTATTCTTTATGCATTTCTTATAAACTATTTTTCGTCACAGTTTCCTGTCTTAGCACACCCCTCTCGCTTCCTTCATGTCTATGCATTTTGTTATGCAAGCTCTTTAAAATAATTAATTTTTAATTATATTTACGTTTAAAATAAAATAATAGTACATTGTGCAAAAAGCAGGCGAACGCGTCGATTATCAACGAGCCTGAAGTTTGCCATGCTCGCTACGCTCGCTGGCAAACTTAACGTTCTTTGATAATCGACGTATCCAGCTCGTAGCACACGATGCTTTCCCCCATCACCAGGTCGGGACAAGCTGTCACATTCGTTCTCAAGAATCTGAGTTGCGATAGGTGCTCCAGAAATACATTGTTAAACTTTTTTTCACTCTAGAGGGCAAGACAACCCAACAAAATTTTCCATTTTCAGAGAAAGAAAATCCGTAATTTTTTATTTTTCGAAATTCAAATATTAACACGTGCCACCGGGCACTTCAAAATCTCATTTAATTAACATGGGGAAATTTTTCATTTTCGAAAAATTGAACTCATACTTCAGGATTAGATCGAAACGTGCCAAGTTTTTAGAGATTGAAGAGGAGTCACTAAGAAATAAAACCATACTAATAACTTTCATTTACAATCCACCCTCACTCCCCACAGCCCCCCAAATATGACCCAGAAATAAAAAACCTACATTTTTACGTATTGTTGTTACTTTTCAGCAATTTCCGGCATCTTTTTCATACAAACAATTACTAATGGGCAATTTGAGTATTTGCTGTGACTTTCTAAACAATTTCCAAACTGTTTAAACAAATGTAAATCACTTAAACAATTATTCATTTCGAGAAAATGTAAAAAAAATCATATTTACTGATTGAAATGTAAAAGTTTGTCATTGTTTGGAGTAGTGAATTTTTTGATAAGCATTATGTGATTATTCAAACAATTATTCATTTTTTATTTTCAAAATTTCTAAAAATTGAGCCAGAGATGTCCGTTTTTTTCAAATTGGTATCCTATGCTACTTTTTGTTAAATTATTACATAATTTTGATACATTATCTTCTGATATTTAACAAATTTCTATTCGTTTAAACAATTTTCATTTGCTTAAGCAGCTAGTTTTCGATATCTAAAAAATAAAATGAAATAGAAAACATACAATTATTTTTCTGACTGTACAGTGTATAGAAAGTATATATGAAACCTTTTTCTATTTTTTAAACAATTATTTTTACAAAAATATTTTTAAAATCCTATTTTTAATTAAACATAATATTAAATGATTTCGAGGAGTAGTCAATTCTATTAGGAACGTTAAGTCATTGTTTAAACAATTTTTATTGGCTTAGGCAAATTTCGTGTCTATTATGATTTATTTAATAGTGCGACAAAAAATATGTAAGCCATCTATATTTAATTTAAAGAAATTTAAAGATAGAAACAATAACTTATTGTATAAACAATAACATAAAACTTTTAGCAGAATTCACTACTCATCGAAATCAATTAATATTATGTTTCACATTACTTAGCTGTGACGTCACTAATAGAGTAAAGACCAACTTAGGTTCGGGAGAACGAGCAAGCAAGTAGCAAGTTCTGGCGCGGATAATAATCATAAGTTATAAGCACAAATATAAGTAAGATAATCAATTCTCATTTTTATATATTAGAACGTACCCTGTCTTGGCTATTGATTACAATAATTGATTATTTTACATAAATAAAGTATACAAAGTATTGTCCAATTCAACCAAGAACAACCTTTTGTTACTTCGAATGAAAAGATAATTTTAGAGCGTATACTGATATGTCACATTGACATGACAGACAAAGTCGCGAAAAAAACCACGCGAAAAGCGAACGGAAACATAGGAACGTCAATGTGGGCAGAGTAAATAAATGAATTGTAGATTATTATAAATAATTTTAACAACAACACTTTATAGCATCATTTCCGTGCAATACAAAACATAATAAATAGGCGCAAATGTATTTTTCGTAAATCAGGAAAGAAAAAAGTGGATCTTTAAACAAGTGACGATTCACTTTACGAGCTCATGTAGTTACAGGTTTTGGTTTTCCTGTATCACTAGTTACATACATTTTATTTCGTATGAATAGAAATTTTTCAGATGGTGGCGAAGTACATTTTTTTATTAAAACCTTGATTGACATTATTTAATGAGAACATAGAAAATACAGTGCGAATGAACACTTATTTCAGGGTAAAATTTACCTGCAACAAAAATTATTCGTAACAGTGTGAATGCTACAATGGAACAAGCGAATTTCTTAAATACCCATATCTCTAAAGGTAATCTTTTCACAGAATGTAGGGTGCGAAGTACCTACCACTCAGGAGTACGAAGTAACAGCAACTTGAGGCACGAAATTCAAAATAAAACAAGCAAAAAAATTCGGCATTTCGTACCCCAAGTAGAACAGATATACGAATCACAACCAAGCTAAAGCATAAATAATTTTAATTTTACCTGCAGCTAAATTTCTACCTAAGTTTTTGCTGTAAAATAATATAACATATGAATGAGAGTTCACACGGTCGTGAATTAATTAATATTTTAAATATGATAAAAAATATAGTTACTGTTTTTTTTTGCACGGCAAAGTAACTTTGTGATCTTTCATGACTGTATAAGGAAAATTAAAAATAATTAACAAGAGATGCGGAATAGACATTCGGTATGATTAAGACATTTAAGGTTCATGTACTATATATTTGATTGTGAATAATTTAATTTTCCCCCACTTTATCTCATTGTGGTTGACATATGTGGTAATACCGATGGTTATTTATTCAACATAAAATGATGTATTTCCTTTCACCTGATAAATGTACGCCAACTGCAGTAAAGAAGGGTTAGGAATGGCGCCGGCCAGATGCTGCTATAGTAATTGACTCCTAATCAATGTCTGTGGTGACAAGTGTCTCTGTTAATCTTCTTGTATAACTGACCTTCATTTAAATAAAAAAGACAATATAAACTATACCGTTTCCGCGAATCAGAAAGTTAATTCTACTTTCCTAGGGATATGTACCAATACTAGTACCAGGACATTCAATTTCCGTTAGCAATTACCTAGCGTAACTACTATCAAGGGACGCAATTAAGTTGTCGAGCATTTCCATGGATCACTTTGAGAACAAGAGTAATTACGAGGTAACGTCTTCCACACCTGTAAGATCCACGTGCTCTCAGTCTCTCTTTGTACATAAAGTCTTGCAGGTTCGCGCCTTGGTTAAAAATGAATCTTACTCAACGTAGAATGTAGAAAGATTAGTAGTTTCTAAAGACGCAAAAGTCTACCTTTATTTTCGCAATAAAGACAGAGTAGATTACCTTCGTTTCTGTAAGACAATTGCTTGGAATTTCGGTAAATTCATGCATATAGGGTTAAGTGGCATTAATTAGGTGCTCATTGAGGATCAACAGGGTAAGCCAGTGCATTAACCGAATGCATAAATTAGGGACCAGTTTGATGATCATATAGATATTCGACATTACTGTTGCACCTTATAATTATATGCTGACCTGTATCAAATATCAGCAAAAATTGTTATGAAATTTAATAGCAATGTAGCAAAAAAAATTTAGTAGCAAAATGACTTAAAAAGAGAGATTTTCAAAGTTTTTGATTTTGTTTATAAATGCCTATGACTTTCAGAGAAATATATTATGAATGATAATTGTAGCTAATGCAGGATAAAACTGTCATTTGGTGCCTGATTGAAAAAAAAGATTTGACGCTAGTAAAAGTTATGAAAAAATATTTATTTGAAAATTTTTTAAAATTAAATTAGAAAAATTAGAAAATTCTTACTACGATATATAAGAGCAGAATTTCACCTTTAAACATTTTTTCCAAATGATTACCAAAATTCTGTGACCTTCCGCATATAAAAGGGAAAAATATA